>JADDOH010007107.1:0-70291 GCA_016648135.1 Agrypnia vestita
AACTTTGTTTAAACCACTTATTTATTGAAAAAAATCAACATGTTTCAAAGCCAATGGCTTCTTCATCAGGAAAACAAAAATAATATTTAAAAATCGAAGTATAGATCAAAATATTAAAAAGTTATATATGGAAAATAATAATATAAAGTACCTAATTAATATGAAAATAAATTTAAAAGATAACTATTTGCAAAAAGGACCTGATTATTTATAATATTCATTTTACTATTTACACTCTTTCTTGAAACAAAGTTAATTTATATTAATTATAATTATGTTACCACAAAATAAATTTGCTACATTTGAAGAAGAAGTATATTACTTGTATTTATTTATATTAAAAATGATTATTTTCAGTAATTTTGCGATAATTTTGCAAATTATATATTTTGTCAATTTTGACATTTGACACATCTCTCAACATTTCTCATAGAAACATTACAAATAAGAGGGGATATCAATCAAAATAGCAATTTCAAAAGTCTTCATCTAACAACAAACTTTATTTTTTAATTATAATTTTGATAAACTGATGATGAACGTGTCTCTATTATTGCAGGATGCAAACTCGCTGTTTGTATCGGAGCGGGGGGGAAGCGGCGGGAATAGGGAGACCAAACTGTGTGAGTTGGCCGCTGCCCACGACGCTTACCGTGATCTGCTGTCCAATCTCAAGGAAGGAACCAAATTCTACAATGACCTCACGCAGGTAATTTAATTCCTACAAAGATCTCTCACTGAAAAAAATGAACATAATCAGTATTCAGTCATACTATAATCTTTATTCGTTTATACAATGGCACCATATCTGTTCAAATCTGGAGAAGATGGTGTGTTTAGCATTAATTATGCCCTATTGTAGACTCCCTCTTCAAAATATTGTTTCATCTGTCTATATCAGTTTTACCGGATCATCACATAATTAAATTGACTTTAATGTTACAGCTTTTAGTGGTGTTCCAAAACAAGATATCAGACTACTGCTTCGCTCGCAAGACAGAAAAGGAAGAGCTCATGAAGGACCTCACGCAGGAGACCTCCCGTGCACCTTCAGGACCTGCTCCCACTCCTCCGCAGCATCACAATGTGTCTCCAACAGGTTACATTTCGATTGCATTTTAAACTATTTTATATCTATATCAAAAAATGTGCTTGACAATATACTGAACACATCAATCGGATCGTTCAAAGTCTAACATAAACGCTGTGGGTTTAACATGCGATGTAACGCGGTACTGGGTGTTAAAATTAATTCTGCGCTAATCGAACTATGTAGTCAAACTGATGAACACATAAACTTTTTAAAGAAGACTGCATGCGACTACTGTGTAAATATTACCGAAAGCGTGGTCCCTACATGCGACAGACACGAAATTGACTTGATGAAGACAACGAATTTTCAAACTTATTTTATTTTTCACAACAAGGCCCAATTACAATATCGACTGCATCACAAAAACACCCCGACCTGTCTATTTCTAGAGCCGAAAAGGGAGGCCCCCGCGCGCCCCCCGCCCCCCAGTGTGGGCCAGCCGGCCCCCTCCGCCCTGCCGTACCCGTCACAGGGCCACGGGAGCATGCCGGTTCCGTACGGAGCTGCGGGCGCCGCCCCCTACCCCACTTATATGCCTCCGGCGCAGATGCCTCAGGGATACAACCCGTACGGGATGCCTTACCCCAGCAGTGAGTATTGTTATTCTTTGTTTTAGTACAGTAGAACCTAGTTAATTCGAAATACAAGGGACCAAAAAAAAATTTAAATCTTTTGCGAAATTAACTTTGTAAATATTTATGGTCACTTCAATCTTCACTTGATTTTAACTTTTGATTCTGTATTTTGTCCGACTCGGATCAACATAACACAATCATTGAAAGTACAATCATCCATAAATACAGAAATAACACATTTATTAGAAAAAAGGATCGAATTAAAAAAAGCAAAAGACAATTTTTAACTCGTCCTAGTAATCTCTAAAACTATCTCCGCATATCAAGGCAGCCTACATAAGAATATGTATATGTACTGAATTCCTCAATTCTAGAGATTGTAACAAATCTTATGTATAGACAAAGGTGATTTCTTGAGGTACCGCCAAATACATAAAGAAAACCACCACCTACAGGTGCACGCCATCAAAAAGACATGCACATTGTTCATTTTTAAACTTATTAAAAAACTAAAATATTATCATAAAACATTTTAACTTTTGGTACGAGGGTCTAAAACTTATCTTGAATTTCGAATGACTGGGGTTTTCGAATAACCAGAGTTATAAATTAACATTTTAGGTCTTTTGAATTATTAGGATTTGAATTAATAATATTTTACTGTTTTAAATTAATCATGGATTTTAAATTATTTTTTATGATATAATTTAACTTTACATATATGAAATTGAAAAACACTGAATTATTTTTAAACTTATAATGATAATGTATTTTCATACAAAAGTACACATAAAATGAAATAATTTTAAGACAAAATAATGAAATTTAGTATGAAATCATTATAATTGAGTTGCTTATTATCAATGGTGGGATGTCAGTCTTCAAAAACTTTATACATGGCCCTCTTTTGTACAACGTACAAACTGATAATTCGTACTTGAAGAAAATTAAAAAGTTAGAGGTGATTGTCAGCTCTGAATTAAAAATCCGTACAGAGATCAACCAATATTGCATAAATGTCAATAACCTCTCTAATGCACTTCAGGCGCCACTTACCCAGGGTTCCCTCAGGGTCCCGGATATCCGGGGCACCCCATGCAGTATCCGGCCCAGTATCCCCCCCAGTATCCGGGCCAGTTCCCTCAACAGCCCGGCCAGTACCCTCAGCAGCCCCCGCCCAACCAGCAGTACAACCCGTACCAGCAGCAGCCCCCGCAGGGCTGGTAAACGCGCCGCATTTTACATTGCAGATGAATCAAAGAACCGAGATGCACGGAATCGGATGCAAAGATTAAAATGTAAAGAGGTGTTTGTTATTTTATCGTCTGCAATATTATTACGAGGGTTAAATACATGGGGGTTGTTATTTCCACGCTGTGGTAATCTGTGTAATGTAATAGAATAAAGGGAGATCTCGTTGAGGAAGATAAATGGGATAAACTGGAATATTTTTATCTACTTTTGAGATTAAAGAAAACTCCCGCAATATTGTGTCTGATCTTGGTTTGCTAATAAACAACCTTAATCGGTGTCAGTTGGTTGCGGTTCCGGCATCAGTGCTGTTTGAAGCGAGAGAGAGCTCCTTAGAGTATAATGCATAGTAATAGCACGCATAATCAACATACCAATTTTATAAAGTATATTTTAATTTAATTCTAAATTGTTTAATATTTACCAAATGTGTTTATTGTGCATAATTAATTTGACAAAATAATAATGTCTACAGTACTAATCAGCAGGTTGTTTACCAAATTTTTTGGCTTCATTTTATTGTAATCACTGTAGTTAATAATATGTTTGTTACTGTTATACATAACCATATGAAAGCTTGAAAATATTTAGAGCTAAGTTGGTAAATAGTGGAATGTCTATTATTTAAATCGGGGCTGTTCAAGATACAGATTAAATTTTCTGAAGCCTACCCGTTTGCTCAACTTTTAAAAGTGCTCACTACAGCTAAAAGTTTTTGCCACGGCAAAAAGTCTGACTATTTTTATATATTTTTATTTAAGATGAATTATTCTCTTCTGTTGCCTGAAGTTGGATAGCCCTGATTTAAATTGCAGAAATGTTTGTAATCAAATGTAATATATAGTCTAGTATAATAATTCCTCCCCGGTACACTTAAACTAAAACAGATATATTTTATCCCAGTCTAACGAGCGGGAGAATGAATTGTTTCTCCACATTTTACATTTCAATAAAAGGCTTCCTAAATAAAATGAAATCAATTGAAGATAAATAAACATAGGTCTTTTTTTCGATGTTAATTCTTAAGAATGGCTCAAGTAAATGAGCTCTCAGATAATTTTCACAAAAGTATGTACTTTGAAGACTGCAAAATAATTTTAATTATTTCTCATAATATTTTTATAGTAATGTAACTTACCTACATTTTACCAGATCGTGTTAAAAGTACTTTAAACATTACCTCCTACTATAAGCAAGTAACTTACAACCACTGTTAATTCTCGTTAACTCTGTGAACTATGATACGAAGCAAAAAAATATATACATATATATATAATGAATTATTTCCTGGGGGAACCCGTGTCAAGTAGTTCTCAAAAGAACTTTTACACTCCCGACGTTTCGACAATTTCATTCATTCTCAAGGGCCTTCAATATTGAATACTGCCCAAAATGGATTGAGTAAACCCGACTGTTCGGGGCCAGAGCCAGAGTGAAAGTGAGTTAAAAATCTTAATAGGTGCTTAAAATTACTGATTTGTTTAATAACAGACTTTGTGAACGAGTAATTACTTTACTTGGGTTTTATATTATTGATGGATTTCGTAGGTTAATTATCAAAGGTGGGTTTTTTCCAGGAATTGCAGTATTTTTAAATGTTGTTGTCTCTAAGATATTAGCCGGGTGTTTGGATTCTTATGGAATCATTTCTACTATTCATGTTATTTTTATGTATGAAAATTTCTATTGGTTCTCGATACATGCGCGATGATTCTAGGTTATGGTTAGCTACGGTGCGTACATTATCAAAATCTATTTTGTGGACCTCGGTTAAAACATGCTGCACCGAAGGTGACGTAATCTTTTTATTTTTGACATCTACTTATGTTCAACTACACGTCCTAAAAATCCTTTTCGGGACTATTTGACGCGGGTTCCCCCAGGAAATAATTTGTTATCTTTTAC
This sequence comes from Agrypnia vestita, assembly GCA_016648135.1. Taxonomy (NCBI): domain Eukaryota; kingdom Metazoa; phylum Arthropoda; class Insecta; order Trichoptera; family Phryganeidae; genus Agrypnia; species Agrypnia vestita. Next base: position 4,825 of record JADDOH010007107.1, read on the forward strand.
GTGTGAAAATCATAAATATATATATTTTTTTTAATTAATTCACTTCTATATTTTAGCCTTCCGTTTTTAGGTTGATGAAAGAGTCTGTAAGCCTATTTAATGCATTTCACTAAGGCCGCCATTAGCTTAATTGTTACTTGATGTGCTACCTCTTCTGTTAATGCATTGTACAATACAACCATTTAAAGTATGGAATAAGTACATGTCTTTGTTCTCCCATTTTCTCTGCATAGATTTTTTCCAATAATAGCTGGGAGTTGTTACAATATAATAATTTATCCCGTACATTATAATATTACAAAATATAATTATTTAACTCCCAGTTAAGAGTTGATTTATTTTTATACAACATTGAGAATCATTTTTACTGCCTGAAAAGGAGTTTAATCCTTTCATATGAATTATTAAGTTAAAGAAATATAAATGTGCAAGTTCATTTTATTTTAATCTTAAAAAGGCTTTATAAATAATAATTAAAAATTTTAAAATTCGCCTTTACAGGACCGCACTCCGTATTCATATTGCCGTACTTATACTGTCATTTCTGTGCATAAATTTAATTTTATAATATAACTATGGTATTGTCTGATTCACTTTGCTACGTAAGTCACGCAAGCACACAAGCATTTTAGAATTAGTTTAGTCCGTACGGAAGAAAAATATTTTTATGGTATATAATTATATCCAAATAATGTGCCTATGGTTATAAAATTTAATAAAATGTATACAATAATCACAAACATGTCTTTATTTTTTTAAATTTTAAGGAAGGGCTCAGTAATGTGTATTAAAAAATATTTTTTTGTTACAATGCAGCCAAATTTGGGACTCATGGACTCCAGCATATTCTCAATCAAACCACAAAAGCTAGAAATGGATTGTTTTAATTTGTGTATATATTTATTAGTCTTAAATGGTTTTATTGCAATTTATTTGGACCATACACAGATCCCACTGCCAGTAACTGCTTTCAATATTCAATGTGTCTATAATTACTAAGTTTCAGATTAATTCTGCAGCTGTGCGTAAGCTATGTGAACAACAATATAAAGACACGTAAGACACATGACTGCACCTAGAGCTTGACCAACACAAATTGGCGTGCGGCAGCTTTGCAACTAAAACCCGCACCCGGCGGTAACCCCTCGCCCTGTCATTCAGTTCAATCTTATATTTGCACGTGAACTGTGACATCTTGATTTCCAATACACACTGAATTATGTCCAAAACAGTCTTGCAACACCTTGCAGGTGGGCAGGACTCTAGACACAGCGGCCGTCATTACTGGTTTGTTCCTTTAGTGTTGCCCGACCAAATTTCTATTATAAAATCATAAAATATATTTGTCGGCGTATATATAGCAGAAACTATGTATATTATGTATTGTGTGATAAATTTACACCCTTGCAACTTCTGTTTCGCGACAGGGACGCCTTCCCTCGCACGCCAATTTATACTGGTGGCATTCTAAAGACTGCTACTGAAGACAAATTGAGAAAAGAAAATTGCCAAATCCGGTACCCTGCGCATTACACCAAACATAGGTGTTGATTGCACACTGCGTTCCCCCCAAACTAACATCAGTTTCTTCGAGAAAATATTTTATTTCCATGTGTCCAGTAAATATTTTTATATTGCAAATATTTTATCGAATACCTACGTAAACATATTACGGAGGAATGCCTAAAATATGAACTCTTTATTCAGTATATTTACAGAAATTCACAATTAGAGGCAATGACATCACGGAGAAAACGGGACATCCTAACTTTCTGTTGACCTTGCATTTACACATTCTTGTTATGTTAGTAATATATTCCATTAGAGCAGTTTTGCGACTTGTATTTAATTGTTCTGTAATTAAGAAGTAAAACAAAGCATTACTTCATAAGTACCTCATTGCGGTCAGAAATTCCGAAATTACTTTGCTATCAGCAAAATGAGTCAACGATTGATCGGTACATATTGAAACAAGGTTAGCAAATTTTGCCTGTCATTTTGGTTTATTTACGTCCGTTGGTATTTTCTGTTTGATTGTGTGCCAAGGAAAAGTTGAAATAATTCACAATATAAGTCAAGAGAAGCCCTTTTTATTCTTTACATTTAGCGCAATATATTTTTCACAAATAGTTTTTTGGACAATATCCCTAGCTAATTGAAATTAATGTACATATCGAAACAACTAGTCAAATAATTCTTCTAATATCACGAATTCAGATTAAAATAAAATTTTCTTAAAACTCGGGCCTCTCATTCTCCTCCTGAAGTTTGGAGTAATCCCTCACCGGAGAATAGAACTGAAAAACAAAACAATAAGTTAGGTACAAGCTAGATAAATAGCAATCGGGGAAGCTTTGCAAGCCTTCTTTTAGTGAACGGCAGATATATTATTTAAACAAGCTTTCTGTTCTCACTTTTTTTGTAGAGTTGCAAAGAGTGAATTTTTAGGAAATACCTCACCTCTAATGAAAGGATACTGGTAGTATTGTGTAGCCGCTATCCCAACCTTTATGGGCAAAGGCGAGATCATGCTGACCAATTATGATATTAAAATTAACATAGACTAATTTTCTGTGAGGTAAGAAAATAATACGGGGACAAAAAAGCGATATCACACAAACCAAGTAAAGCACCATCTACCTTGTAAAATTATAACATTAATAATTATTAAGCGCTTTGTAAAAGAGATTTCATTTATCAAACATGGCAGATAATGGAGATTTTACTGAACATTGTGCATTACTATATCTGTATCACAAATTGAAACAGTAAAATGCAACTGTCTGCGCTACCAACACAACATTTTTTACAAAACTATTTCAGAAATGTGTGGACACTTTCTCAGTGGCCCCGGAGATCAGGAATCATACTTATGTATGTACATACATTGAAATGCTAGGGGGTTTGATCCTAACCGTTCTATTTTTCATTTCATAGGCCCCTCAGCTTAATTTAAAAATAATAATATTATTTATGTTGACACATACTCCATGTGAGCTTCGCTTTTGTTTTAAATGATAAAATATGATTATTTATATAGTGCTGTTTCCATAAAAATTTACATATCGAAGGTTGAAAGCCAAAAGGGCATTAGTGATTATTTCGAACTTACAGGAGAACAAAAGAAAGTTCCATCAATTTGAGTTTGTTAATGTTTCTTTTATTATTAAACGATTTCCATATCGTTAATCAAAATCGCATATATAATAAAATATTTAATAATAAAAGAAACATCGACAAACTCAAATTGACGGAACTTTCTTTTGCTCTCCTGTCAAGTTCAAAATAATAACTAATGCCTTTTTGGCTTTCTACCCTCGAAATGTACATACGATTTTAATACTACACCAGTAGGTATTTAAAATTAAAATTGTCATCTGAACGTGGATATAATCTTGTGAAAGAGTAAAATTTCTATTTATTTCTAAATACTATCCGAAGCACTGTTTCTTATTGGCGAGTACTAAGAGTTCCACAAATGCCCGTTCACTGAACTTAGTTTTCTGGAATCGGCTCTACGACTCTTCCCGTGGCCGGTGTGAGGATTTGACCCTCACCTACCATAATCATTATTTTTAAAAAACACAAAGATTTATATATTTATATAAAGAGACAACCTAATACATTACATAAACTGATAGATCGCAGCATTATAAATCAGCGAGGACAGGCCCACTGTGGTCTCCAGCCATTATTATTCAAAAATGTCTCAAGCACATCACATACCACACTTATCTGCTTGGACAACCGTCTACCGCACCCAAATCAATGTTTTACTCAAGTAAAAAATGTAACAAAAGCGAACAAATACAAAATACACATGAAAGATTAGTGGGATACTGCCCTGAAGAGGGAAATTCTGAAACCAGTCTGCATCAAATTCCGTCTGCAAATTTAAAACCCAATTGTTAAAATGAATTTAATTTTAATTTAATAGTAAATAAAACTGAAACTATCGCAAGTGATAACCGATACCTTGTGCTGCTTGTTCTTGTACGCCTCCCACGGCTCCGGGTTGGTTCTCTTGTTGAAGGTAACCTCGGGGCTGCGCAGAGCCAGACGGAAGGTGTAGTAGATGGCTCCGCCCAACCCCAGAGTTGTGAAGAAAAACAGGGGAAGAAGCTGTAAGAACACACATTATTTGTTGCTGTGTAAGCACAACCCTTACGCATTACCCTCTTAAAACTGCAATTAGACATTGACCTGATTTTATTACAATGAGTGCTGCTTGAAATCGGTGTTGGCTATTTCCGAAAAGCAAAAAATTTATGAAATCTCCATATCACAGACTATGAGTCCAAATTGAAAATTTTCTGTAAAAGAATGCTCAACATGGAATACGTTGAAGTCTTAAATCTTTATCCCCTATGGTTTGGCAATTAAAAAAAAAACAATTGAAAATATATGTTCACAAAATCACCCCTTTTATACATCATTGTTTTACTTTTTCCTGATGTAACACATACTATTGAAGTCAGTTAGAAGTCGGATTAGAATAAAAGTTCATTTAAAGCATAGATTTTTTACGGAAACGGATCATTTGATTGGTGGAGAATGCAAAAATCTGTGCTTTAAATGAACTTTTACTTTGATCCAACTTGAAACAACCAGCCCTAAGTAATGCAAATAGAGAGTGAATACAAACAAATGTCACTCTGCAAACTTATTTACAAAACAAACATGGTGACTGATAAGAATCATTATTTGTGTAGTTTGAAAGCTTCATTTTAGATTACATTATTGTAAATCAGTATAATTTGATATCAAAATATGCTGCCCTCGGCAGTCCCATAAGGGCCTGCTGGACACATTAAAGTTAGAAGTAACTTCGCTCTGCTGACCAAATTTCATCTAATGGTTCCCGAAGATTCTAGTTGATATTCTGCCAGAATATCCAAAAGGTTCGGTTCCGGACCAGCAGCTGGACACAGAATACTCGAAAGCCAATGTTCAACACACGCATGTGTTCAATGTCCGTAGTGGAATGAGAAAGTAATACATAGTCAGTTTATCATAAAGTGCAAGATTGCATTCAAAATATTTTAATAATTCATCCCAAATCGGCAATGACGTTATGTAATGTGTAAAATAAAAGTTTTTTCGCAAGCACGACTAAGAAAATCTTAATTTCAAACATTGAAATCACAACGCGTGTGTTTTCTTATGCTGATAATTATATAAGTCGTCAGTGCGCAATAACTGTCACTGAAAGAAAATAAGAAAGATCTTAAAATATCTTACCGAAGGATTCTTCTTTAAACTGGCTAGATTAAGGCCCTGCATCTTGCTGAACTTTAGCCAAAGCTTAAATAATACAACTTATTGATTTACTCTACGTCCTTTAACTGTCGAAACGACCGCAAGTGAGAGACAGCGAAAATGGCAAAAGCCTCAAAGAAAATGACCGTAAATGACCGTGAAAATGACTGCCGCTCAATGGTGGCTAAATGTGACCATGTGACAAATATGACGCTACAGCTGCAGCAGTCTGCAGTTTTCTCTTTTATCTATGGTTGCAGTACTTGCATTGTTTGAAATAAAATATTAACACTATGGGCCGGTTGTTTGATCAGTAGGATCAGTAGGTAGTTAAAGTAATAGGCAAAAATAGATTTTCACGATATCGGATATTTTGATTGGTGGAAAAGGAAAAAATCCATTCTTTTTTAACTCTTACTTCTGATCAAACAATCGGCTCTATGAGGAACGCCCTGATTTTCTTTATGGCTGCATTATTTACTATTTTTTGTCATCGATTATTTTTATGGTGAAATTAATTTTTTATATATTTAAACGAATTAAAAAATTAAGACAGAAACAAGTAAATTAACGTTTAATTAATACCTTCTTCTTCAAACACAGCAAAATTATTTCGTGGTGACATTATAATTATAATTTATAGAAATTAACCTTGTATAGGTACACCACTTTTTTATTGAAAAAAATTCTACATGTTTCAAAGCCAATGGCTTCTTCATCAGGATAGCAAATGTACAAAATTAAATTAAATTACATTTGTTATCCTGATGAAGAAGCCATTGGCTTTGAAACATGTTAAATTTTTTTTCAATAAAAAAGTGTTGTATACAAAGTTAATTTCTATAAATTATAATTTAATTAATAATCTTAAGTATCTGGCGATGCCCAAACTTTTTCGTTTAACCTTTGGGTGTACGAAAATAGAATAGAGGGCCACAGCGGGGTACAAAGTAACCCCATTCAAATTTGTTCTTTGTTTATTTATTTATTTTATTCGATGGAAAAAAAACTTTTTTCTACTTTTGACTGTAGGGCCAGTTGCATCAACTTGGATTATAGTATTTCATTAAAACCATAGGTTTTACGAAAACGGGTTGTTTGGTTGGAGGAAAACGCAAAAATCGATGGTATAAGCCGATTCAGGGCCGTCGCGTGGTTTGTAGCACCCCGAGCCAACGGCAACTCAACCACCCACGGATGAGCGGCGAATGAAATTGCCACGGACTTTTAACAACAGCGCCGAACTTTTTTTTAGAGCTGTAAACAAAATATTTTTATATATTAAAATATTTATGAACAAATTAAAAAAAACAGGTTTATCGCATTTTGAGGGATCACACAAGTTAAAACAATAACGTGGAGACGACGGAAACGATGCCTTTCGAACTTCCCGCTCCCACCATTCTGTTATATTTCCGTTCGGCATTAAACTAATGAAACTTCTTATCGTAATACCAATAAATGATTCTATTTTTAATTTTGTTTGTTCCATTTTTGGTCCGGGGGAATGATACCCTATCTCTTTAGAGCCATTCCATTATCCACCACCTATGGATCCGCCGTGTTCCGGACTGGAAAAATCGGTAGCTATTACAAATAATAATAGCATCACGGACCACCCACCCACCACCGCAACTCCATATTATTGTATGAACAATCTACAAACTAAAAAAAATATTATATATATACAGTCTTTGGTTTTAATCCTCTGTCCTTGTGATTCTCTTGCTTTTGTGTCAATATACTTGTAACATTATAATGCATTCGCCTGAATTTAGCAAATGTTAGAATTTCTCTTAAATCCAATTTTTTTCAATTGCCAGAATAGCGAGCGAGTTAAGCCCTTCCTGCGCCATTTTAAAGTGCAAATAAGTTTTTATAAGCGTAAGAGCGCAAATGAGTTTTAATAAGCTTAAGTTTGCTAAAGCTAGTTCGGCGCTGGCAACTGTCACGGGTATTGTTAATAAAACTCTTAACGTGACCCACGAGTTCGTAAATAGATCTTTGCTATTTGTGTCTTTGATCATATATAAAACTTCTTTTGGTGTCACTTTGTTCTTTCTATCTAAAATCGAACTCACCTGTAGAAGTTCATGGTAAAGCTCATTGCTATTGACATTATCGGAAATTTTACTTGTGGTGTTATTTAAATGTCTTTCAAGATCCACACAATTTTTTTAAGCTCTTTTTTTCCTGGCAGTTGTGCAACGTTACTCAAAAATCTCCAAAGTTGTTCATGTGCCTTCAATGCAGTTGATCTTTTATTAAGCGAGTTCGTAACATTATCCACTAAGGTTTTAAAAATTTCTCTCTTGAAGGTTTCTTCAGATGACGTCTGAACTTCTTCAGAAGACTCATGCAAAAAACATGTTTGTGTTTAGGAAATCTTTTTTTTGGAGAAAACAGGTTCGATACCAAGTTTAGCAGCTTCTTCTTTTGCAAAGATTACAGCGTCTACAAATCCTTTCTCTCTGAATCTGTCCAAAAACTCCAAACATTTACTAAACTTTTTTGAACAGTCACTTATGTCCGTTTCTTTCCCTTGAAGGCTTTTGCTAATCAATTTCACTTCAAAAAGAATGTCGTTCCATAACATTTAAGTCACGATGAATAAAAAATCTTCCATCTGACTAACTAATGATTGAGCTTTAGAAGCTGTTTGAGGATCATTTGTTTCATCCCCTAGCTCTACCAATGCATTTTAAACATCTATGTATTGATATCTAATAGCCTGAACTGCACACATGCGAGCTTCCCATCGCGTTTCACACATTTTTTTCAGGGTAAGTGCTTTGGTGTGGTCACCGATCACACACCATCAATTCGTTGATCTAGAGAAGATGGTGAAGAGGCGTTTCAATTTACCAAACAATGATGCGTACTTTATGGAGGATTTAGCCCCATCAGCAATAACTAAATTGAGGCTGTGGCACTCACAAGGGACAAATACAGCTAGCAGGAAACTGTCTAGAACTCGGGCTTTGTGAATGCCTGCCATATTGGCTCCATTGTCATAGTGACCGTGATCGTTGACTGTATAACAGACAGTAAATTTGTATAATCTATAGAAAAACCTTCGGATTTTCTTTTTGCCGTGGCGCCCCGTTGGCCGCGGCGCCCGAGGCGATCGCCTGATACCGATTTGATGCAAGCGGCCCTTACCATTATCTTTTTTTTTTATTTGCGATATTTATGAGGGTTAAAATGAATACCAGATCAGTATCAATAATATTTAATAAATTGAGAAATTGTTTTTCTTTCACTTCTAGACTATATTGCATTTTTTTATTTATTTATTTGTACATAATAGTTAATATTTGACAGGAAGTGTATACCTATATCAGCTGATCAAGAAACCTGTAAAAAATACGGGATGAACCATAAACAACATTTTGATTTCGACGGATGTGACGAACGTTTTATTACCGGAGAACCAGAAATTTACAAATGGATGACAAACATCTGTGAGAACTTTTGACAACTTATCACAAATATTGATATACAACAATCATTTTGATGAGCCGACTCACGCAAAAGGGCGAGAATTATTGTCGCATCGAAAAGTGCCCGCTGAGTCCACGATGAGTTTCTTATTGTGAGTATTAAAATTTATTTTTAATTTTGTTATTTATTTGTCATGTACTCTTTGCATTACTCATCGGCCAAAGCCGATAATCTCCTTTACTCATTATACTCGGGTTATCATTCAACTCTTAATTGAGTCCACTCTTCCTTTACTTGTTTATGTTAAAGAAATGTCAAAAGTCCAACGACAGTTGATAGATGATCGTCGATTACTCGAGTATAATTTAATGTCGCTCTTAAACCCCATTCTTTAAAATTGCTGAGATAAATTAAGAGAAAAATCTTTCACCTATCATCGGCACGCGCTGATGAAGAATTTTTTAATAGCTAAATCAAGTCGGTTGCATAAGTGGTTGCGCTTTATGCTCACACTAGGACCCTGTCTCCTTCCAGGGGCTGCAACTGCATTTAACGAATGTCACTATTAAAAATGCGCTTCATTTCATATTTCTGACATGGATTTTTCAAAGGTCGTCTCCAACTTCAAGCGGAAGGGACACGGACTAAGATTTCAAACTATTCCATTAGAAATAGTTTGATATCTTGCCTTACACTCCTTCATCTTACCAGTTGAGCCCGTCTTAGAGTAGCGTTTCTTACTTGCAGCATTATTTTTATTCCCTGACCGTGCTCCACGTCTTTCAAACTTTGTGATTGGTGGTGTTTCTTACGAATCTTTTGTCTTACTGGATTGAAGTATTCATTCTGGGATATTCTGCCGTGTTTCTATGACCTTTCTGGCCGATGTTTCGATATACACAATTATATAAGTAGGAGTACACTGCCATAGATGAGACAATGTATTTTTTTTGCATATTAATTTGGTGGTTTGTATCACATCCATCATTGAATAATTTGGCAGTCACATTGTGGTGGAACATTTTAATTTAAAATATCATTTTTATTTAAACCTTATACTTAACACAATACCTCAGTTATTTATCACTATTATAGTTTCGAGAGGAGCGGTCCCTCTCATCATCAGGTATAATCAATAACAGGTATAATTTTTAATTATAGCTGATAATGAGAAGGAATGCTCCTCGAAACTCAAATATTTTCCGTACAGTACAAAGTTTAAATAAAAATTTATATTTTAAATTACTAGTTATAGTTTTTCAATATGTGGTGTTTGCAGCGGCGGTCGGTCCAACAAGACCTTCAAGCCGAAGAAAAACATCCCGGAAGGGACGCACCAATATGACCTGATGAAGCACGCAGCGGCCACGCTGGGTTCGGGAAACCTGCGCCTGGCCGTCATGCTCCCTGAAGGAGAAGATCTCAATGAATGGGTTGCTGTCAACAGTGAGTTCTCAACTTCTTATGTTGGCTCAGTTATTAGAAAAATTTGCTTTCATACTCGTTTTATAATCTCAAATGTTTTTCCATTAAAAAGCGTCGGCCAACTCACCCGCGAGCTGGATTCCTGAATGATAAAACAATAAAAGACGGAAAGTCTTCTCAGATATGGTTATATAAAATAAATCATCTAAAGTTATCTATGGTCCGTAGATAAACTGCAATAGTAAAGAAAAATGAAAATATTTTTATCACCTGCATACAGGTCAGTTAACTAAAGCTGGCGTGTACAACACATTCACACACACATTCGCACTGCATACGCATCTCGAAAAAATTCTCTCTCTCGCACGCGGTCAAGCTTATGAGCGTGACAGAGACTTATTGTTTTGTTTTTACTGCTATTACGAAATACAGTGTGATGTTTTGTTTTATTCCTTGTTCGATTTAAGTGGTGTAGAAAAATTAATTTGCGATTCTGATTAGAAGAAATAATGTAACAAAATAATTATCATACTTCTTACAATATCCCATCGTTTTTTATTTTGTACACAACCCACCAAATTGATTCATAGATTTTAAAAACGGTGGTTTAATATAACAACCCTTTGATAAAAATAGATTATGTGACAATTATATTTAAAATCGTTATACCAAGTGCCTTTAAAAACATTGCATTTTTAATTGGTTAAAATAATATAAAATTATTTTTTTATACATGCAGTACAATAAAATTGCATTAGTGTGAGTACTGTGTATGTGTCAGCTTTAGATAACAGACCTGTAGTACAACTGATAGTTCAGCTTACACAACATCTTGCTGGATCCCCCGTCCTAACATTAATTATGTAACTTATTCCAAGCTGTATGTTTTGTCTCCTCCATCATTATTGCTAGAGTTAATGAAAAGTTACTTAATTTGTTTCAGCCGTGGACTTCTTCAACCAAATAAACATGCTTTACGGCACCATCACAGAGTTCTGCACGGAGGAAAGCTGCGCCATCATGTCGGCAGGGCCCAAATACGAGTATCACTGGGCTGACGGGCACACCGTGAAGAAGCCCATCAAGTGCTCCGCCCCCAAGTACATCGACTACCTCATGACTTGGGTGCAGGACCAGTTGGATGACGAGACGCTGTTCCCGTCCAAGATCGGGGTGCCCTTTCCTAAGAATTTCTTGTCCATCGCCAAGACTATCCTGAAACGCTTATTCCGTGTTTACGCACACATCTATCACCAACATTTCTCAGAGGTGGTGCAGCTTGGGGAGGAGGCGCATCTCAACACCTCTTTCAAGCACTTTATATTCTTTGTTCAGGTAAGCCAACAATCCCATTGTCTTACAGTACCACTACATCGCTGTTCCCCCTAATTTCTTAACTTTCCCATTAAGTTAATCGCTGAACAAGGGCGATTCCGCTAGAGACGATTCTCGACATCAATTTTTAAATCACATTTTAGTTATGTTTTTTGATGCTTATCAAAAGAAAAACATCTAAATTTAATAAAAAACCTTTTTTTTTTTGTATCTAAGTTTATATTAAAATTTTTGACACGCCTAGAAACATTCGAAGTTTTGTTGTAATCAGAAAATCGGTGCCTGGCAACACTAGAGCAAAACAGCTGTTACTGTCGGTTTGAGGTTTTATTTTACCGGTTAATTTTGTACTGATAATATTCGTATATGCAATCCTCGCATGTTGGGAAAAGCAGTGGCAAAAGGCATCAATACAGATGTTTTTTCTCAAAAATTTTGGCTTTTTTCATGAGTTTTACGATTTTTGGCAGATCTCGCGATCCCATCATGATTTTTTTTTGTACCTTGAATTTCAAATTAACGAGGTTCTACTATATTGCGGTTTCAAAATGATTTCATGAAATTTTCAACAATACACACTTTTTTATAAAATTAATGTTTTTTTTTATGAGTTTTACCATTTTTGGTGAATTTCAAATTAGTGGGGTTCCGCATAATTCTAAATCTTTTTTTGGGTGTCTTGAAATTCGAATTAACGAGGTACTGCAGTATTTGTGGTTACCTTATCTCACCGGGTCTTTGTTGTGATTTTTTGGGTCTTTGTTGTGATTTTTTGATTCGCTTTTCTAGTCTATCTGCAACTGACAAAGACTCGTAATATTCCAGGAGTTCAGCCTGATTGACCGCCGAGAGTTGGCCCCCCTGCAGGAGTTGATAGAGAAGCTGACGGCCAAGGATGCGCGATGAAGCCGACCGAGCGGAGCGCGTAATACTCTTCCTATTGTAAATAATGTTCTCCAGTCCATCCCCTTCACTCTGGTGTATGCGCCGTTGCTTTATTCAACTCACATCAGTGTCCAATCAATTATTTGAGATCTCATTATTTAAACTTGTTAGATTTATCAAAAACATTGTTAATGGAGTTGTTCCTTTGTTTGGAATATTATTGTCCGCTCAAATTATACTCGTGTACTATTCCCTTTATGTACTATTCGTTAGTCAAAATCAATCTAAATCCAGGAATGGTGGACAGAAGCTCCGAGAGCAATGTCACCGATGCTAGTAATTCAACAATTATATTCATAAATTATGAGAAATTTATTTTGTCTATGTTTTTTATAATTTCTTCATGCTACAGATCAACTGGTGCGTAGTTCAACTCTGCAGACTGGTTTTTCTCAACTGGTTCAAGAATAAAATATTGGGCCGTACTATACAAATCCAATCTAATCTAAATTAAAGGAAAGCACATACGCTGCACATCTGTACAAAAATAATATTTTTTATAAGTTAGGTTAGATTGGATACAAAATGTTTATCACTGAACTTTATATATATATATATATGTATATATTTATTCTACCTATGGAACATTAATATCATAATATGTATGCGTTAACTGGGATCATTCTGTAGAATAACTTGTTGAATTTTTTTTCATTATTCTCATAACTGTTATTTTTCATTAATTTATGAAATACATAACTAGGTATTTCTGAAAACATAAGTTCGTATGTTTAGAGGGAAACTAGAAATCCGTAACTGAAGAAAGTGTTTTGGATGCGTACATTTAGTCTCCAAATGATGTGGTAATTTTAATATAATTTATATGTGTAATCTCATAAGAAATTTATCATTTTTGTGCACTCGGACACGAACGGTAATGAGCCATCAGCTGAGAAAATACCTTTTGTATAATGTTATTACAACAACACCCAGTTTTATACATATATTTGATGTAAATATGTTCAGTATACGTGTGTGGTAATTTTGCGAAGAAAGAATATATGGCCGCCTGCGATAGAGCTGCCGCAGACTCGGACAGCCCGGCCGTCATCCTTTTGATGCTATTTTTTAAAATTATTTATACTCTTATTGATAGTCGACATGTATCAAACACGTTCCTTTTCATTTATTGTATTTTGTTAGAAAAATTAATTTTTATTTATTTCTATGATCTTTTAATAGTTTGTATATTTATTTAATCGTCTTAGTTTTAAACAGATTCATCTTTATGTAGATGTTAGACAATAGTTACTTGAATCCCGTGCTCATTCACAATCTGAGACATTTTGCGCTATTAAATAGCAATTAACTCTAAAATTTTGCACAAAAATAAGTATTAAAAATGTACATCACTTAACCCTGCCATTTGCGTTCCACAACCTTTAGTCTTTTATTCCGTCAGATCCCAAAACACAAGATTCTGATAAAAAAACAATTACTGTATTTTTTAAATATTGTACTCTGAAATAAAACAAGATTTTATTTTATTGATCTAATAAAGAACAACTTTATAATGTATCATGACTTCAAGACTATCATCACTACTTTCCATCTCATCATCATCGTCCCTATACCTTATTTAGTCTAAATATTTATTTACTAAATAAATTATTTTCCATTTTGTTCATTTTTCTTATATTATATAAAAATGAAAATGAGATATTAAAAGAACTACAATTTGTATTGGTGTCACTCGACCATTTCCCAACCATTGTGTCAATTTTCTTTGTACCTTTAGTGCTGTGTCGCACACATTTGGTGCACTTGAACATTTTCTGCGCAGTGCACCATATCCATACACCAGGAACCTAGCAATTTCTGCTTAGGCCGGCGCCACACTACGCAGACCTTCCGCCGCGGAACGCGACTATTTTTCTTTCCACGCAATAAGCGCTTATCAAACCACTACGCGGATGATCGGTCGACCCATTTGCTGTGCCGATTTTACGCGACGGAAAAGACGCATCGCAAGATCCGCGCAGTGTGGCGCCCCGGCCTTGGTGGGCTAGAAAACTATCTGTAAAAACTGCATAATGTTAATAACATAATTGTATAGTTTTGGATCCAAGGGAAGAGAATCTGTGCAGAGTTACACTCAAAACAGGAAGAATATGAATAAAGCTGCGAGATATAAAGAAAATTTATTTTTAACAATATTCAAAAGTGGCTTCCTTTTACATTTGCCTGTAGTGTCAGCCTTCCATTATCAGCTGGATGAAAATCACTTGTTTCGGCCACTAAATTTCATATCTTAAACGGATACAGATTAAAAAAACAGGATGTTTGATAAGTTAACATAACTGAATTCATTTAAAATGTTATTGTGGTAACATTGTCGCTAATTAACGTCATAACTCATGTGCTAGGTGCCGAAATCTGAATCAGCGTTATTTTTTCAAAGATTTTCACACTACATATTTGTTTTTTTTTTTTAAATATTTTTATATTTAATTCTGAAGGTAAACATAGATTCAGTGAATTACTATACACGTAGATATAAAATAATCGCAATTAAATTGATAACTTTATTTTTGTTGTGTAATTTATAAAATTTCATTCAGCACTCGAAGCTTTCTCACTTCTGAGATTGTCATCTTCTTCACACACAGAATGATTTATCATCATTTATTTAAGAACATAAATGTTTTAAAACTAAACCAAGTACCAGTGTTTTTAGATTAGCAGAATTGAGCTCCCAAAGGTGATTATTCCCACTCCGCCAGTTAGATTGGACGACAAATGTGAATTTAATATATTTTTTTGACACAACCCTACCCCAATAAAGGAATGAGTTTTAGAGGACAGCTAGAAATGGAGTGGAATAAAATATCTCCGCCGACAATTAAATTAAAATGTTTTTTTTTAATCGAGTATTTCGAGGGACACTCCCGGATGACCCACTGATGTCATTTTACATCTTCCACTAAATGAAAACCAATATTATACGCTTTGTTGAGATCATTTTTCACAAAATGTTTGCGTAGATTTTTTTCTGATGATTGCTATGTAGAATAAAAATATATTTAAAGCACAAGCCGTAGCTTAGATTGAAAATAGTAAGAATTATATGTGCATATATATCCAGGGTATGCACTTCTATTTTAATTTTTTTGAAATCATGCAAAATTTCCTTTTTGTTATCTGATTTCGCTGACAAATTTTTAATTATTTTATCGCTTCAAATTCGACCTCAAACATTTTTTGTACTCGTTATTTATGCCTTTAAATCTTTTCTATGGAAGTTCTTCTTATTCTGTATTACTTCTGAAGTTTTTTTGGCGCAACAAATCTAATAATGAATCCTGTTCATCCCGGAATACTAAGAGATTATTCAGATGTTTGGGTTCTTGATACTTTCAGACACATCATCAGGGATAGATACTCATCAGATAGATAATAATAATAATCAGATAATCAGATAATCATCACATAGGTACTCACGTAAGTATTAAGTTACTCGATTAGCAATCTTATTATGGAAATAATAAGTTGCAAAAATATTGGGGTATTTTAAAAAAGTATTTAAGTGGCAACTTGTTCAAAACAGATTTATCATTTCATGCCATTGAATTATTAACGCCACCTGAGCAGTGCTATTGATACTGTGTACCTACCGCTCAGTGCGCAATATTGCAAACGATGCTCAGAAACCTTTTGGTTAAAGCGGAGTTAATATTAAATAAATCCATCACAAAATAGATTGTCTCTTTCGGTTGTAAAAATTAAAAATCGGAATCCAGCGCATTTGATGAAAAAATTATTTCTTTTATATTAGACAAATTCTCTATTGATCTAGCCCGAAATCAACACTATAACAGACCTCAAGTACATTCTAAATTGGGAAGAAAACTTGTTTAGCAGCTTTAGGAACGTTTCTCCCAGAAAGAAACCCGGGGTTTTATTATCGCTTTCTTTGCATTATCTTAGCAAACATATCTCGACTGCTATTCTGTAGCATTGAACACTTTGTCAATTTTGACGTGATGACATTTCTTCACAGAAATTTAACACGTTCATAAATAAATATGTCACATATATTTTGTCTTAGAATATTATAACTATGTTTTTGAGCTGAAAATAGCGATTCTCCATCTTTTCTTTATCAAGGCACTGAAACATACATTGTAGATTTTTGCTTCTTTTCTGGAAGTTTGAGGTACTATGAAGTATCCGCGTGGTGTGTGGTATTGTAATGGTAAATAAAACCCCGGTGTGAAGCATATATGTTATGTTTACAATAATCACCGAAAGCATTTGACGGTGATAAATACTGATTGCGTGAAAAGGAAAATAATTTTTATGAAACGCTGATGACCCGTCTTCGGTGGTAAACTGTTGTCAACTGAAATGTATATTTTTCCACAATAACTTAAAAGATTAATAGAAATCATCATTTAGAAATGTAAAGTTCAACTAACAGCAACAATCTTAATTGTTTATGAAATCCTACTATTTATAAATTATATCATATTAGGATGGAAAATAAAAGATAAATATTAATTGTTTTGTTTTTTATTCACACCCACATCCTCGCTGTCTGTCTTGCGTCTGTGCACGACCGCTTTCAATTTTAAGTTTTCAAAAAAAATTCATATTTCAAAATAAATTCAATTGGCCAATTTTTAATAGAGTTCTGCATCACACACAAACGAGAAATACCATTTCATTTTCTGCGCATGCAAGTGCACGTTCTAAATTAGATCTGCCAAGGAAAAAATCATTACTTCAGATTTGAAGATTACAAGACTCAAAACGAAATCGACGGCCGGTCGAATCTACAAAATATAGATCTTCGTTTTACTATCTCGTACTATCCAGTTAACATTCCGATAATATAGAGTACATTGGATAGGGACTGTTGAAATTATATTGCATTAAATATGTAGTCAAGTTAGTAAATTACAGACAGTGACACTAACTAACGCTAAGCACATTCTATTTACGTCTTTCGGCTTGGAAGGAAACATCACGGCAGTGATCCTAAATGTTCACGCCACAGAGCGGCTCCATCAGCGTGTCACGGACTCAAAATCAAATCTTATTAAAGCTGAATTGAGGAGGAGACTGCAAGTCCAGCTCTGAATACTCATCTGCTACCTAAATAAATGTACCGATGCGAGTCAGTTGATACTCTCAATTTCGTATCATTTACCCAGATGAGGACTTGAGATAACTATGCGGACAAATTTGATTGATTTCTTAAATAATTTGGATGGCGGCATTTGATGTTTGTTTGAGAACGCTCCTCTAGCTGGGTGGCGGTGGCGGAGGGGGGGGTGCGGCTCCCCACGGGTGCGGGGGTGGGGGCGGGGGGAAGGGGGCGCGCCAGCCCATTCCTGGCGGCGGGACTCCCATGCCCGGGGGACCCATTCCAAAGCGTTTGTCATTCTGGAATAATTAAAATGCTCGTAAATAATGGAAAATCACAAATACGTATCTGTATGTGGCAGTGATAAGTATGAAGTGAATAAATATGAAGTGGCAGGAACAGAGTTTCAATAAATAGATTTTGAATTTCGTGGTGGAATATTACGCTTCGGTGCAAAATGTATCCTCACTACTACCGAGGGTAGAGGGTAGATAACCACTGACACTTCTGTCCTGGCACATCTTCTCATGCACGCTCTTCCTCTTTGGGGCTTCTAACTTCTAACATCATCCAGTATTTGGTGTATCCAATTTATTGTCAACTCTCCGATCCTGCTGCCTTCAACTCTAACTTTACATACAGTAAAACCCCATTAATTCGAACCCTGATAATTTGAAATTTTTAAAACTTGCAAGTCCCAAAATATGAATTTCATAGTAGATTAATCCTGATAATTCGAAAACCCCAGTAATTCCAAATACTTTTTAGCCCCTTGCGTCATAAATCGACACATTTTAGTTTAGAGAAAATACGCAAGAACAAGAATGAATATGTCAATATCAGGTACTTTAGCAACAGAAGTGTCGCGATCTTTGTATTCGCATAATAAACATTGCGTTTTCGAAATAATTTCTCAAAATACGAACAGACATCACAAAATTAATGGCTTTTTTCATGAGTTTTACAACTCTTGGCAAATTTCGCAATCAATTCACGGTACCTGGTATGGAATGCCTTTTTTCTATACATATCGTGTCACGATCCCTAAAATTGGGGAATTCTCTGTACGCTTTCTTCAGTTGGCTGCCTTGATATCCGCAGATAGTTTATTTTGCGGGGTTTGCGCTAATCCTCATACATAAAAGCGTTTAAAATTGTTTTTCATGTTTTTAAATGTCTTTATTTCAATTTTTTTCTAATAACTGTGTTTGTGTTATTAAAATGTTTAATTTTGTTTGTAAGATGTTATTAGTGACTTATCTTATCATTTTACGTAATTATTGACAATTGTATAGCTAGTAACCATGCATTTTTGGTTTGAGCCTGAAAAAAGGCAAAACGTCATTAAAGTCTTGTGAAAATTGAAAAAGCATTCCATAAATTCAAAGATTTTTGATAACGGCCATCCAGATGAGACGAAATGGAATTTATTTTTTTTCGCAAGTGAGAACAGCAATATATCAATATGTACTTTAGCAATAGAAATGTCACGATCTGTGCGTTTTCAAAATGATCTCTCTAAATATAAGCATAAATTTAACATCAAAATTTAATGTCAAAATAAATTTTTCAAGAGTTTTACAATTTTTGGCGAATTTCACAAATGCATTGTGATTTGAAATTATTTTTTTGGGTCCCCTGAATTTTTAATTAATGGGGTTCTACTGTACTTCGTATCTTTAATTAGTTATTTTAATTTAAAAAAATATAAACATATATAATCAATCACTTCTTTTGTCCATTTCTTATTTTAAATTATATGTACGGTCCCCCTACGTAAGCTACAAACAGCTCTCCTGTGATTAGTTATGTAGGGACTGTCAAAATTCTGCTTTTTGTGTTATTTTTTACGGAAATGAATAAATTTAATAATAATATAAATAATATAAAAGTTGGTGAAATGAAATCTTATCTAAGCGCTATATTGATTTAAAAAAAGACTGGTAAGGAAAGAAGTCTGGCTAATCAACAATACAATATGACGTGACAAAGTACTGACCTGATTGTCTTGTTGCCCCATCCCAGGTGGACCGATGTTATTAGTTCCTGGGGGACCCAACAAGGACCCGGGTGGGGCCATATTATTACATAATTGACCCATATTTGTGCCAGGTGGGCCCATATTATTGCTGAGCAGGCCCATGCTCGTGCCGGGCGGACCCAAATTATTTCCCATCTGAGCCATGTTTGTGCCAGGGGGGCCCATATTATTACCCATCTGATTCATGTTTGTGCCCGGCGGTCCCATATTACTACCCAGTTGACCTATATTAGTTCCTGGCGGCCCCATATTTGCTCCGAGAGGTCCCATATTTGTGCCAGGCGGTCCCATGTTCATTCCGGGGGGTCCCATTTGCCTTCCCATCATGTTCATCATCTGGTTGGGACCGAATCCCGGAGGAGCCATGAGTGGGGGGATTTGATTGTTGATGTTGGGCGGAGGCACATTGGTGGAGCTGGGGCTGCTGCCCGGAGGAGGCGGCTGCGAACCCACGAGCCACGGCATACTGGGCGGGGGAGGTGGCGGTGCGAACGGGGGCGGTGGCAGAGCGTTAGGTATTAAATGCGAGGAGGGCGGGGGCGCAGAAGCCATGATCGCTTTCATAGGACCTCTATTATCCCCGAAAGGATTTCCAAAGTTCCGTCTCTGCTGGTGGTTGTTCTGTTTATTTTGCTGCATGTCAGGCGGAGGCCCCTCCCCGAGCTCGGCCATGAGGGACATGTATTCCTCGTCGATCTTGGCTCGAGCGGCGGCCGGTGGCGGGCCTCCCTGTCCCGGTCGCTTGGAGCGACAATCCCCGGCGATGTGGCCAGCCCCGCCGCAAGAAGAGCACACAATAGTGTTGGTCACATTTGGTTTGTCGGGACACTGGAAAATGTTAATTTGTAATATTACTTTACTTTATTTTTCCGCAGTAATATAATTGCGAATACATTTAGTACGATTAGACACTCACCATCCAGCTCTTGTGGTCACTCGCCCCGCAGTTGGAGCAGCGGCCGCGGGCATCCCCTTCGCGGAGGGTGCCGTTGAGTTGTGCCAGCTCACGCAGCTGCATACGGCGCAAGTCATTTTGGCCTTCGGGAACCTCCACGCCCTGGCGGATCACCTCCTTTATCTACAATATAAAAACATTTAGCTGTGACTACGGGATATCTCGTTCTGTGAATGAAGCTTACTAAGATAATATGCAGATTGTTTATGCACATATCAGATGTATATGAGAAATATTACGGTTTTAATTCCTGACAAGGCAAGTAATGTGAAATCTTGCCATTCCCTCTTGGGACATTTTTCCAGGACGGGCGATTCTCATTACGTATCATCAATATAACCTTGAGCTTTTACATTATATTTCAATTTTATTTATTATTTTACTAAAATATTGAATGATAACTATTTTTGTATTCTAAGCAGGCGATCCTGATGAATTGTTGTGAGTGAGTTTACTCTCAACACTTGATCCTGATGAAGTGGGTTACCTTATCGACCGCCTTCTTAACACACTCGGGGTTGGTGGCGGTGATATAGGCGTGCAGCGGCTCGTCCTCCCCGGGCAGCGGCTGCCCGTCCTTCCGGCCCACCTTCCCCTCCTTCACCGAACCCTTGCCCCGGATGATGATCTTGGCTCCTGTCTCCTTTTCCATAGCTGAAGAGTGATAACACCACATTAGGAACAATAAACACACTGAATGCCACACGACCTGCGCTCTGCCAACATTTCACCATTTTCTAAAAGCATTTGTCTCCCACATTACATATCACTCGGCTTATTCTGATGATATCTCTCAACAAATGGATCGGTCCAGGATTTCCGGTGTAAAACTAGCGACAATTAATTATTGAAAGGCAACTTAGTGTGTCCACTGTACATTGCAGATATGAAAACTAATAAAACATGACAGACAACAACAGCGGAATAGAAAAGTAAAAAAACTAACCCATAAAAACCAAGTTTTTATTATACTCCCTTTCTTTGTAAAATATAACAACAATTAAAGACGAATTAAAACATATAACATAACACTAAACTTACAAGAATTTAATATATTTCTAAAATGTCAGATGTTTTGAGCTTTGATAAGACACTTCATGCTTTGAAGATTAAATTCTAAAAACATTTGTCAGTCAATTTAAATTTTCGACATTCGTAGTGAATTACTTATTATGTATACTGACGGAGTAATTCAAATTTAGAAAATATTCCGCGACGTTATCGGGCCGCTGTTGCTAATCAAACTTTTCTAATGATTTCAATTTGAAAAAACCAATAAAATTTCTAAAAATCCGAAATTATACTATATTTATTAATTTTTTTAACGAAAATTTGACAGATCTTCTTGATCGTCGCCACGAGTCTACTTGCCAAGTTTCAGCTCGATTGGGTCACGGGAAAAGGGTCAAAAATCGATCCAAAGTTTTTTCGACGGCAAGCCGGCAAGCAAGCAAGCAGATGCCACGAGTTAATATAAAGGGAGTAAAAAGAGAACTAATTACATTTAAGTGTGTTTCCACGGGGCCCGATGAGGAGGCCGACGAAGTTCAGATCGGGATGCTGTTCCTGCGGGATCATCACCTTGTCGTGCACTCGGATGATGGGGGGCCTGTAATCACGCAACAATCCATATAACCTTTGCAAATGGAAATAGCTAGAATTACCGCAATCGATGGCCTTCCTGATCTCTTCCATAATCACTTAACGTAGCTCAATTAAATTTCAAACACTAAAATCCAACAGCAGAAAATTCAAATTGCCTCTAATAACATAAAAAAAAAAATGCTGTTTCCATGAAAAACATATATATTTTTGGAAATTTACATCTATCATAAAATAGGTATTTACAAAAAAAAATATTTTAAATTTCTGCAAGGTTTTTATCATTTTATTTGACTTGTATTGAAGCAAATGAATTTTTCGTAGTCATAAGTTATTACAATATAGTTCAACATTTTTCAAAAAATAAGTCAGAAGTACATATTGGAAAAAATACAAATTTTGATATTGCATATCTTCATACACTATATAACCATATTAGATCAGTTACTTGAACATTTACAACCCATAATCTAGGCAGGAATCCTGTAAAGAATTGTGGACTACTTACTCTCTTACGTCCTGTATATACATAGACAAAGGCGATTCCACAAGATACCAGAAAGTACACCTCAGACGGATGCGCGTGATCATAAAGCCGAGTGCATTGTTAATTTTTTACAACTTTATAAAAATTTTCAAATTATGTGACTTAAAATGTATTGATTTATGGCGAAAGGGTGTAAAAATTATTTCTAATTACGAAGTACCTGGGTATTCAAATTGACGGGATTGATAAACTATGTTTGAAAAAATTCTAATTATGTTGAATTTTGAATTAAGGCGGCACATTCACTGCAAATGCATATTTCGGCATTTTTTTGAGGAATTGAGGATTTTTCATTTATATCGGAATGAATATGCAATTTTTTTAGATGACAACTTACGTACAACCTTTGTTCTTATATAAAAGTAAATAAAAACTGAACATTATGAACATTAAAAAATTCATTTTTAGTGTCTTAGGCGAGATTAATTTATGACCATCTTTTTCCATCAAAACCTTACTGTTTTAGCAATGAATACATAAATATGTGACGAAAGTGCAATGTTTATTCGATATTAGATTCAGACGGAACCTCGCTCACGTCTTGAAAGGGCATGATCTATCGACGCAATTTGAAACATTTGATAGTTTGCAAAATGAGTGTCCAACCTTAACAGGATTTTACTAGACATTCTGCATCATCACAGACCACTCGTCTCATAGTTGTATTACTAACTTGTAATCACT
Source organism: Agrypnia vestita (assembly GCA_016648135.1). NCBI lineage: Eukaryota > Metazoa > Arthropoda > Insecta > Trichoptera > Phryganeidae > Agrypnia > Agrypnia vestita. The sequence continues at coordinate 28,151 of JADDOH010007107.1, forward strand.
GGGCGGCTTGAACTCTGGATTGATGCTGAGCATCCTCTGCACGAGGGCGTGACGCGTCTCTTCCAGCTTTCTCCGGGTGCGATACTCGCGCATGTTCAGCCGCTTGCCGTCCGAGGAGTAGATGGGCTCGGGTGAAGGAGACCTGTCAAACAAGAAGAACACGTCATCAGCTGGCACACTCCGCCGGTCTTCCCAGATAAAATCAAATGCCTGATGGATAAGTTTTTAACACTATTGTGCGGGTGTGGCGTGCCCCGCACGCCCGGTTCTAATGCCCTAATTTGTGTAATTGTGAATAAGTGACAATGTTGTCTACTATTCCATAAAAAGGGATACCCTATCTATATGTACAGTTCCCCATTTTCTAACCCGGGTCATTTATAAATGCGGGAGACTAAATCTGCTACCCTTGCAATACACAAGTCGTATATAATCCAAATTCAACTCTAAATAAAAATTATTATCGGATGATAAAAGTGTGTAACTGTATTTTAAACTACCTGGCAATAGAAGACCTTAAATTGAAAGCAGATTTTGCAGAGGCGAGATGGACACACTATAGCAGCAGCAGATTGACAACCTAAGAAAATTTTGAGTTGACCCCCTCAATTCCAATCACATTTACAAATATTATTGTTTTAATTCTAACAAGGAAAAAACACATTTCCTACTAAAGGTCTCAGTTTAAAAAACTCAATTTAAAAAAAAACTCTAATATTGTACTTAGTTCTATTAGATATGAATCTCTCCGTTGAAGTGTGTATGTAGACTAGACGTGAGTAAAGCCTGCTCAGTCAGAGGGTACATATCAGTGGATCTGTATCTCCAAAGAGAATTGCTAGAAAAGACCCGCTTGTTCAAACGTTCACTTGGCTCATTTGCCCGTACTAGTCTCAGCTAATTTTTCATTTGAATGCGAGTATGAAATTAAATACTAGTGAAAAGTTTCAGCAAAAGGATTCTACGATATAAAAACATTTAACGAACCCTTAGATATTATATTCTTTGAAGAAATGATTAATACGCAATTAAAATATGTGTGGTGATTTTCAACATTGATTTTTTAAATGAATTTTTTTTGTTAGATTTAATATTTTTAACTATTTTTAGTTAATTCCTATGGAAAATTTTAATTTTGATATTCATTCTTCCATTAGGAATGGAATAATGATGAATATTGAGGAACCACTGCACATTATTTTTTATAACACATTTGTCAAATAACTTCCAGTCAACCCTCTCAAATACAATGATACAAGCTAAGAGATGACTCCGATAAAATAAAGACTGATTCACCCGTACATAATTCTGTTGTGGCCTCGTGACTTTGGTTGTTTTGTATCGCACAAGTTAAATTGATTCTTAATTCTATAGTTCGCGAACTAGGCTCTTCATAGTTCTCGAACAAGATTTTGAACTGTGTCACTAGTTCAGTAAATCAGACCCAATCGTTAGGGCTTTTTCATTTGCAAACTACTCACCACTAACACAGAGGTTAGTGTGGAACCTCGCGTCTACACAAATATTGACCAAAAAATGATATTATTTTACAATCGATTTTATTCTCCATCTAAAACTATTTGAAACCCCCGAATTACCTGTGCATAGTAACACCTGGAAGTTAAAAAATAAATTTCCAGATAAATCGGAAACTGGTGACTGTTATTTCATTCCAATGTGGTCACATTAAAAGTTCAAAAGATAAATATGTGTTAACCGTACGTGTTAAGTATTTATACAAACTTTTTCATGTTTTTACAACAGGCTTTTGATTAATTTTATTGACGTTAATCAATCAACAGGAATAGATTGTGTAATGACGCTTGTACAAAAACTCTCTTGAGCGGCGCAGTAAGGGACCGGTATTTTATTATTTTGTATAGAATTATGTAACTGCTACACTTTACTGTTAGAATGTTTTCTCACTGAAGACTCCACTGGGACGCACGCCATTAAGAGATTGTTGCGAGGAAGAAGGTGACAGATCTTTCTCTGTTATTTTTGTATAAAAAAAATTACATAATTTATCTTTTCACCAGATTATATTAATGAGTGTATTTTTTTTTAATGTATCGCACATAGTGTGTAAAGTGTTTTCCATTATCATGAAGATACTACAGAGAGTACAAAATAACCAGATTCCCGCTTGTGACTGACGGAAGATAATGCCAACAATAAAAAGAGCAAGAAGAAATTTGATGAGATGGTGAGCGCACGGTCCAGACGCAGACGTGTCTTCGAGCTTGGCATCTGAAGAGAGATGCACACCACATTTTAAAAGAATTTAAAACAAAAGTAACACTGTTTAGATTTTCATTTTAACAATAAACTTGTGTTTTAACATATTATTAACGGCGTTTACTCACCAAAGCTATTCAATTTACTTGAGCATTTTCACACTAATTCTTCTATAGCTAATCTTGAAAACTGAATTAAAACAATGTGAAAATAACAATTGCGATTATAATGATCTAGCAAAATTTGCATGGAAATAATTTTAATTTTATATTATACACTCAAATTTTAGAAAAAAAAAATTCCTCTAATATTTTGGTGATAATGGATGTTATCAAGAAACAATGTAGCGAACCACCCAGAACCTGAGTTCTCTACAATAGGCGATATATTGAAAACACCGTTTATTGAGGGAATTTCACACACAGTGTTTCTGTTCTCCCTAAACATGAAGAGTGTTTAGAATGTTGACAATCCGTCGGCTGTTGAATAAACATGGCATATTAATATGTGGAAACACGGACATTTCATGAAGTGTGATGCTGCAAAATTAAATAGTTAAAGGGTGATTAAATTTAACCTAAAACTGGTTTGTTAGAGGACAAATAAACAAATATTATTAGACAAGCGGGTATATCAAGTAGGCCCTATAAAAATAAATTTGATTAAACAGGAATCTAACATCCTTAAATCTATCTATTAAACACCCAAATACATTTGATTTTTGCAGATTCAGTGAAAGTTAAAGGAGAAGAAAAAATTAAAGCCTCCGGAACAAACTCTGTTCAGCAGCCAAATCTTTAAACAAAAAATATATGCATCGTTCTGACAAGGTAATTCAAGGTATTCTCATTCATATCAATCATGAATATGTCTTTATGTACTAATTTGTAAAGGATATTTACAAAGGTTAATTAAAAATCATGACTACACAAAGTAAATTTAAATAGAAATATGCAGTCTTCGGTATGTTTTCTTAAATTCAGAAAAGTCTTCTTAAAGTTAAAAGTTAAAGTTAAAATTAAAAGAAAGTCTAAATATTTGGCTGCCGGAGACAAGATTAATGAATACCATCTGATGGCCACATACTGAGATGGTATTGTAAGAAGTCTGGAACTAAATGAACTTTCTGGACTCACTTAATCAAGTCACGATTTGCTTTTGAAATTAATATTTGATTAATGCAATATGCAAATAATTAATTATGAAACCAATGTGTACAAAGTAAGCTGAATCTACTGTTTTTGATATACCCGAAATATTTATAAGTATTTTTCTGTCATAAGTAATGATGCACAAGTGGAGATTTTCCTTATAGTATTAGCAACGGTGATCCACAGCAATATGTCAACCGTGTCGTCGGATTGCTATTTCATTAGTTAGAAAATAAGATTATCATTTTATCTGTTTGATTAATTAGCAGTGCGGGCCCCGGGAAGTGGGAGGGATGTTCAGACCTTTCTTCAGGGTTGGCCGGGATGCCGAGGTCTCCGGATCTCAGCTTGCGACTCGCCTCCTCGATCTGCAGCTGAACTGGAACCAACCAAGGTTAGGCACGGGCCAAAACACACAATTAGACAAGAGTCATGGCACATGGAATATTCTATTCTTACGGTGGGGGTGATTTCCTAATCGAGACAAAATGATTCTGTATTTAAATGAAAAATAAAAACTCGAGTTTTTAAAACATTTTAAATTACGTGGGAGATCCTGTATTTTACTTTCAGTTTTATCATTTTTCTGATGTGAAAACAAATCATAATTTTTATCTTATTAACCGATACCCACTCTAATACTGGTTTTGTGTATGTTAAGCAATTTTAAACCAATTTAAATCAAAATGCTGCAAAATTATTGTATCCTTTTTGGAAGTATTGAAATATTGGAAACAATTCAAAATTTTCCACACCAGATCTGAGTTGACACATGATGCAGGAGTTACTTCTTAAATACTTTGACAAATATTGTGACCAGAAAAACTTTAATGTGCACCTCGGATATTTACTATCATTATTTCGGTCGATATCTCGGATACATAACACACGAGTACGAAATGACATTGTCACCGGGACCTTTCTCCCGTGCCGTCCCTAATACCGCTTGGACCCTGACATTTCAGTTGCCAGTAGACTGCTTTAAGATTTGTTCTTTATAATTTTTAATTCAAGTTTTCTCTGGTTTATCTTTGAATGAAACCTTTTTTACATTAATAGGGTGTATGCACAGGGTTTATAATTTTTTAATAAATGAGTTATAGAAATTGGAGCATATTATAAATATTATAGATGTAAATCATTTTACTTACATTTTTATTTAATTAAGGATAAGGGATTAATCTGCAAAAACTAAAGTTTCCTTTTATTTAAAATTTAAAACTTGATGAAAGAGGTGAAGAAAGATTGGTGTTCCATGCATGATGTGTGGTTAATATTTTTCAAATTAAATTTGTGTTAAATGTTTTATCATTATTACTTTTGCACTTACCTGTCGAGACTTATATTGGATTTATTAATATCATTTTAAAAATGAATGGTTTGTGTTTTGAAATGCTCTAGGTGACATGCGATGGGTCTGAATTTTTCTTTATCGGATATGAAATAATTCGCAACATTAACAATAACATGAAATTCTAATACAAATTATTATGTCACGACCCCGCACAATATCAAATCAATATCCCACCTATCAAAATAATCCAAATATGATTTTACAGATCTGACAACCTAAATAATGTATCAAGACAAAAAGTATGAGGAAAAAATAATATTAATGAATCTGAAACAAAACACAATATTTCCTTTATTACAAAAATTAAAATTTCAGATTAACCATGACATGTTTTTAAAAAATGATTAATAGCCTGAAAATAAAATATATCAACATTTCCCCCGGAGCTCTATCGTGCCTGGAAGAAATAGCACGGGGCATTATTCACCTCATGAAGGATTATTTTATTGCATCATCCACGTCAGTGAGCGTCCGTCATTGCTGCTCGATCAGCTCACTTCTCCTTTTTAAAAACATGTTACTTTCATAGAGACGACGCAATTCCACAGTGCGGACATTTCCATTTGCAGTTACACCAAAATTCTTATTGATGTTTGGAAAATCATCAAATAATTTCCAGATTGCAAGGCATTTTAATAAAACGAATTCTCACCAGTATAGTACTCTGAATCTGGTAGCCATCCTTAAAAGATTGTCTGATGGACGTAATCAGTATTAAAAATACATTAATATAGGAAACAAGAACTCAGCTGACGATGATGCAATAAAAAAATATAAACAAATATGGTGATTAGACAAAATATTATTTATAACATTGATTCTGTATTTGAAACTGAAAGGTTGATATTTTCGCTTTTTAAAGCGAGAGCCTGAAAACATAAAGCTTTAGATAAATAAATCATTGATAACTAGGTAAAGCAGTGAAAGTATGAGAGGCGCCCAGAATCGAATTTGACGACTGACCGACAAACTGCGGCCCGAAAAAAAGGTGAGGAATGATCCTAATACAATAAATTACACAAAGAGACACAGTTGCGGTTGTGATGAGAGACTTACGAAGATATTGCTCCTCCTGTTCCTTAGTGAGGGTGGGCGGCAGGATGGTGGGCATGCCGGGGATGAAGGTTTTGTCGTGCTCCGAGCCCGCCCAGCGAGACTTGCGCTTCCTCAACTTCCTCTCTTCCGCCGTTTCATTCGGGTTGTCTGGAATAACGAAAAGATCGAGAATATTTATAAATACAACCACTTTAAAATAACCAAATGGAATACAGTAGAACCACGTTACAACAAACCCTGCTATATCGAAAAGTGATGTACGTATATCGAATTTTCATTAATATGTATAATAAAATAATTTTAGTTCCCTACAAAGGCACAATGAGGGCAGACAGAAAAGCTCCTATATCGGTCCCACTCATTTGTCGCCAGGTTGGCATTTCTTAATGCTAAAGGCAATGGAGCGTTCCAAAGCAGAGCTGGGCCATACGGCTGCCATCCAAAATTTGCCCCATCGTCCTGACAGTTCACTTCTTTCTCATTTACTAGTGGAAACTGGTTTGGCGCTTAACCTACGCATTGGGCTTCGGTCGGGCGACGCTATGAAAGGGTGTAATAAAAAATTTCCAAAAATCCATAATTATACTATAATCAGGTTTAGTGTCTACCAGATGCGTCGAAATATTTTCATACAACTGAGTAAGTTGTATGAAAAAACCATTAAAAATTTCTTAAGGCGGTACATTCACTGCAAATGCATATTTCGGCGTTTTTTACGAAAATGTGGGTTTTTATTATTCATTTATATCAGAATGTATATGATAGATTGCATTTTTTTTAGGGCGATAACTTAGATAGAACCTTTATTCTTATATAAAAGTAATAAACTAAACATTATTTACAATAATTAAGAAAAATATAGACATTAATCCACAGGCCGCGGCAAAAAAAACCTTTTTAATGTTCCCGGGCGTAGAGTGGTTCGTTTAAAATTTCTATGTAAGCATAATATGTTTTTTTATACGTATAAAGTTTACTTAATTATCTAGAATCCGTACGTAGGAAATTAAGAAATATTCAATATTAAAAAAGATATAATTTTTGAAACATGCTTAAATATTTACGTTTTTTGGTCATTTTCAAACGTTGTTTATTCATATAAAAAGATGATTTTAAACGATATATTGTATCTATATTCGCACTTTGAGTCTTCATTCACTATTAAAAAGCTAAATTTTTTATAAAAAACACGTTAATTATTATTTTTAAATAAAAATTCTAAAGTATGAAAAACGACATCGTTAACGTCAGAATCCATGTTAGATGCCGTCTGGCCACGGCAGGGGTCAGTCGTGTTCATGTAGCCGAATATTCCTCGTCGTTTATTTCACTATTCCTTGTACTTTTACGCCAAATTTGACATTTATATGAATTATTATTATATAATACGCTCAAAAGCAATTGATATCTCCCATATATTAAGGTTTTATATGGATTTTCGAACGGTTTCATCCTTTTTAAACTTTGAACTTGCGTCACATGTCAGTTTCGGTATTATCCTAATTCAACAATTGTTCCAGATCGTTTGAGGTATCAAGATACATACTGTACGCGCCATGCGCATGCGCTTTTCGCGTCTCCCATATATTTATTTCTTGTTTAATATTAAAGGTATTCATTATGATATGAAAAGTATTTCAGAATTATTAATATGTTTTTTAAATTCTATTCAGTAAGTAATTATTGGACGAAAATAAAATACGGGAATTTGTCGATAGATAAAATAATACATTTTGATATATGCAGTACGCACGTGGGGCTACGTGATTGTTTTGTATTGTCATATTACGATATGCATTGATTTAAAAAGGAGTTCAGAATTATTACTATGATTCTTAAATTATTTACGGAATATAATAAGTCGACTCAAATAATATAAGATCATTTGTCTAAAGTTAAATAAGTAAATATTTTGATACATGAGGTACTTCTGTGGGGATACCTGACGCGGACGAAAGAAAAGAATATATGACCATCTCTTTCTATCAAACCTTACTGTTTTAGCAACGTATGTACCATAAACATGTAACGAACGTGTAATTTTCACTCGATTTGCGCTCAGATGACATGACGCGCACGGCTTGAAAGGACATGATCTATCGATGTAATTTGACAGCTATGCATGTTTGTGAATCGGCTGTGCCGCCTTAAAATCCAAAATTATACTACAATTATTAATTTTTTTTAACGAAAATTTGATAGATCTTCGTGATTGTCGCCGCAAGTCTGCTTGAAAGTTTCAGCTCAATTGGATCATGGGAAAAGGGTTAAAAATCGATCCAAAGTTTTTGCGTCAAAGAAACAGACAGACGCCACGAGTTAATATAAAGGCACAATACCTGGTCCGAGAAAGATTTTTCTTGTGAAGATTAAAATATTGCTGTCAGCGTGCGAATGGCAGATAGTTCTATGACTTGAACATGGTCCGTCATAAAAGGCAATAAATTTTTTGGGATTTTTAAATTGAGGTCTTCAAAATTTCTCTTTGAGATCATAATAGACTCCAACAGAGCACTCTTTCAAAAGCCCAGTGAGGTCTTCTAGGGACATTAGTTTTATTAAAACTATTCTCAGGTTTTCACGGCCGTTCAGAATCTCTTGTGTATAGTTTTCTAGGATTTTCTGCCGTGTATATGTGACCTCTCTGGCCGAAGTTTCAGATCCCATCAGCCCTGATGATGGACCCTGCAATGGGACCCGAAACGTCGGCCAGAGAGGTCACATATACACGGCAGAATATCTCAGAAAACTATTCACAGAAGATTAGTTTTATTGCCGAATGTCAATATCATCATAAGTTTCATTTTTCGATATCACTAACGTTCTTTTTGAACTTTTTCTTTTCCTTATCGTAACTTTTTACATTGATTTCATTGTGTAAGACATTTTCGGACTTTTAGCAGCATTTTCTCACAAAGATGCATTGATTCAAATCATCGCACAAGATACAAAATTTGAGTAAAATAAAATTGTATTATTTTAAGAGGGCATTTTACCCCGCACATGAAAATAATGAGGCATAAATAAGTAATTTATATAACTACTCATTTTAGAAAAAAGTGTCAGATTTCTCAGCGTCGTTATTAGTTTTAAGTAACTTCCTTTATTTGCTGAATGCCTGAATCTCAATTTATGTTTAATAATTGACGGTAGACTCTTATTTAAAACTGTATGTGATTTTTTATAAGACCGTGGCACTTTTTATTTTTCAGTTTCTTACTGAGATCCCTCAGACGTATGTGTAGCACATCAATTTATGATAGAGTAAAGAATGCAGATATTAGGAACGAATGTAAAGCTGATCTTAGCATAATTAATAGAATTAAAAAAGGGTCGCTCAGATGGTTTGGGCTTATTGAGCGAATGAATGAGGAAAGAATGGTAAGAAAGATATATAATGCAAGTGTTGATGGCGCCAGAAAGAGAGGGCGACCGCGGAAGATGTGGCATGACCAGATTAACCAGATACTGGAAAATGGTCCCGTTAGAAGCCTCAACAACTGGCGAGCTTGCATGCGGAGATGTATGAATGTGGATGAGGCGAGAGTTGTATGTCAGAACAGAAGAGTGTGGCGCTCTATTCTCTCTGCCTACCTCCCCCCGGGGAAATGATGTGATGGTGTAAGTAAGTAAGCAGTTTCTTGGATTTCGCAATAAAGAGATTTCACTGTATCACGCTAAAAGTGTCATTTGTTAACACTGACACAAACATTAAAACATATTGCGCGTTATTTGTCAGTTCCGATTTTAGGATCCCAGATCTAGACTACGAGCTCCAGGCACGGAAGACTGTGCGTACTCTCATATTATCATGAATAATCTTCAAGAAGACTGTGCGCATTCGCACAAACCGCAATGCATATTTGTTATTATGCACATTATAATAAATAAATAGAATAAACCTTCGTAGCTGGGCGACATGGAGTGCGCGGTGTGCGCTGCCTTGTCCACCTTCTGAGCCACCTGCGCCGCTAGCAGCGCAGCTTGGGCCACCCGCCCGGCCAGGCTGGCGGCCGGGGCGCGGGCCGTGGAGGTGGTCGTGGTTCCCACCATCTGGTCCAGCAGCGCAATCGTTCCATCTCGGCTGGAATTTCACATAATATAACATTTAAAAAATTAAGTACTTGGCCTTTATAGGTACAACATATTTTGACTTTAACACAATATTGATTTCGTATAGATGTGCCCATTTTTTACAAAACCATCATGTAACTTTTTAAAAATTTCAATAATTTCTGTGAACCATGCACGCGTGATGTTCCATGTATGTGTAAACTTTGGAACCACAAAATGAATCTTACAGATAAACATATATATCCGTGGGCAAAAGCTTTAATTTTTATCTAGTGCCTCGTTTTGGATATTCAACCTTGAAATCAGTCCAGGTTCTAACCAGGCCTTAACTCTTCCTAGTTAGAAAATCTTCCACCCATATTTATAATACAAAAATGTCTATCTTGTTGTTCCAATTCTGTCACCGAATTCGGAATATTTCAAGGTCATTCCAAGTTACGTAGTTTATATATTTTTCTATGGTATACATTTTCTATAACCGTATTGAGTCATCTTTATGTTAGTGAAAATCAGAATCTTTTATGGAAGAACTTTCCTCCAAGGCCTCAAGCAAACCGCCTTCTAGCCTGTCGCTGTGAAGAAAATTGAGGCTGGATCCGAGATGGTAGTAGATAAAAATAAAATGGGAATTGTAACGCAAGGTAAAACACACACACAATATATCCACATATATCTGTATCTTCTTATTTAGACTCTTGAATTATGAGTATTAGACTGTTATGAAAATTTTTATGCCTTGGATAATTTGAGGTAAGAATATTCTGACGAACCTATCTTTCGACTTGTTTCTGTCTTTACTCCTGCTTCTGCTCCTCCTCTCCTTGGATCTCTTGCGGTCTTTACTTTTCCTCTCCTTGTCCCTGCTTCTGTGCCGACTCCGATCCCTTCAAACAGTAAACATAGCAATGCCAATTACACCAATTACACAATAATCTATTAGAACCGGTGTCAGATCGGTATTCTGCTATATCCGTATTAGTTACCTTTTTGATCTGTGACGTTCTCGGTCCCTATCGCGATCGCGATCCCGATCCCTGTCGCGATCTCTCTCGCGGTGCCGAGACCTGCTCTTTTCTCGGTGTCGAGAACTCATTCTTAATACTATTCTAAAATAATATAATCAAAAAACCTATGCACGCAGTAATAACCCAACAAGCGATATTGACAATTGACAAGCGCACCCGCACAGGCAAATCCGGGCAGATCACGTCAAAATTACAAAATGGCCTCAAAAGCGTGACCATAGAAAAGAAGCGCGACTCTCCCATAGAAAACACATAAAATAAATCTTGTCTATGGAATGAACGGCTAAGCTTCGGTACTTGTCTATGGCCATAAGGTGGCTACCCAAATACATGTGTACGTATGGAATAGGCCGAATGGAATGGAAGAGGAATCATCTTTTTCTTCGCAGAACGCCGGTATATTTCTTTCCATACAATATGCACAAACACACTGCGCGGACGATCGGTCGACCCATTTGGCCATTTGCTTTACCGATTTTACGCGACTGAAGATGCTGGCCGAACTCGTAATATGCGAGTCTGCATCTATCCATGTGAGATCGATATGGATAATGACTCCCATATGGATATGGATCCTATGTGGATAGTGTCGCCTTTGCATCTACACATAAACAATATAACCGGGATTAACTTTGGTATGATTATTTCATTCTGTTGTCATTTGTCCTTTTCTTTTATATGTAGACAATTATAGTGCAAATGAGAGGGAAATATATTTTTCGCAGATTCTTATTCAATCAACCTCTCGGCGGTTGCTATATGTACGTACCTCCATTCTGGTCTCCGAATAATATAATCGATCCTACACATGAAAAGCTATTCACATAATTACAATTCATAAATCAGGTGACAATTGCGATATTGATTATTAGCAACTACCCCCAGAAAACATTTCGAAGAAAAAACAGAAACAAATATTTCAAGAAACAAAACGTCTCATTATTTAAAATCAACCAGATCCACTGTCATCAATCTAGGGCTATTTACATAATATTTAAAATCAACCAGATCCACTGTCATCAATCTAGGGCTATTTACATAATATATGGAAAAAAAATACATGCTGCATTGCATCGAATTTTATAGTTGTTTTGAACGAATCGATTAAGGCCATTTCTTACTTTTTCAGCCTGAATAAGTTATTATTTTATTTATTTTATTTTTGATGTTATTATTTTATAAGATGTTAGAGAATGACGAAAATAAAATTATTGTTTTTTTTCACACTCGAGACAAAATATTCTTCATTTGAGCGTCTTTCAAAATAATATTATTTTGGATGTGAAGTGAAGTGGAGTGTCAATGTGAAATGGAGTGTCTTGGGCCATTTTGGGACTATTCTGGATCATATGTATCATATTTAGGTATAATAATATTTGTGTGTATACAAAAAAATCCTTTGATCTAAACAGAATTGAAATCACTAAAAATAATCAACATTTAAAGTCTCAAAACATTGATAATAAAAGTATCATCAATTTTCCAATAATAATATCATCAATTGTTTTTTGTTCCTCCAGGTACACGTGTTCGCAATGTTCGCATCTCTATTTAAAAAAAAAACTATTACCACTACCACTGACCAAACAACCTGCCTTACGTCGCTTCTTGATTAAATAGGTGAAATCAAGAACTTTCAATAGGTTTTTGTTTTAAAATGATAATTCGAATTAATTTAATTTATTGAAGACTAAAAGTTGCAAATTATCATTTGGATTTAATTATTACTCCCTTTATATTAACTCGTGGCGTCTGCTTGCTTGCCGTCAACAAAAACTTTGGATCGATTTTTGACCCTTTTCCCGTGATTCAATCGAGCTGAAACTTGGCAAGTAGACTCGTGGCGACGATCAAGAAGATCTATCAAATTTTTGTTTAAAAAATTAATAATTATAGTATAATTTCGGATTTTTAGAAATTTAATTGTTTTTTTTAAATTGGAATCATTAGAAAAGTTTGATTACGGCGGCCCGATAACGTCACGGAATATTTTCTAAATTTGAATTACTCCGTCGGTATGCATAATAGGTACTTCACTACGAATGTCGAAAATCTAAATTGACTGACAAATGTTTTTAGAATTTAATCTTCAAAGCATGAAGTGTCTTATCAAAGCTCAAAACAGCTGACGTTTTAGAAATATATTAAATTACTGTAAGTTTAGTGTTTTGTTATATGTTTTAATTCGTCTTTAATTGTTGTTATATTTTACAAAGAAAGGGGGTATAATAAAAACTTGGTTTTTATGGGTTACTTTTTATGTTAATGATCAATTGGTTGGTAATCACAGAAAGGTTTCAGATTTAGAGGTAACAAAAAAATTTCATACATATCGAAGAGGTGCATTTACATTTACAATTGTAATAACCGCAATCACTGTACAAATTCAGGGTGTCTCGTTGCTATTAGCAAAAACTACAGAGGAGTATTTCAAATTAAATTTCATTATATTAAATTTCATGTATTAAATTTCATACATATCGAAGAGGTGCATTTACATTTACAATTGTAATAACCGCAATCACTGTACAAATTCAGGGTGTCTCGTTGCTATTAGCAAAAACTACAGAGGAGTATGCCTCGTTAAATTTTGAATAGAAACATTTTTTACACTTTGGGTGAAATGTCGACAGTTACGGAAATACGCAACATCGAGTTTAAATTTTTATTCAATATTTGACTTATAATCTATAAACTTTGTATCAGTACCGTAACTTATATAAACTATTAAAAATTTAATACAAGTCAAATAAAACGACAAAAAATTTTAAAAATATATTTTTTTAAATTCTTCAGTTTTTATAATTTCTTTTGACTTGTATCAAAGCGAATAAATTTTTAATATTCCATATACGTTACTGTAGTGATAGTCCAACGTTTTACTGAAATTAAGTAAAAAATTGAAATAAAAATGTTAAGAATGTTCTTAGGTTTTCACGGCCACTCAGAATCTTCTGGTTTGTGTCTTCTGAGGTATTATGCCATGTTATTACGACCTTACTGGCCGACGTTTCGGATCCCATTGCAGGGTCCATCATCAGGGCTGATGTGCTGACTGTGTTGCACATCAGCCCTGATGATGGACCCTACATTGGGATCCGAAACGTCGGCCAGAAAGGTCATAATAACACGGCATAATACCCCAGAAGACACAAACCAGAAGATAAAAATGCTAACTTTGTACAGTTGACATTTCACCCAAAGTGAATATAATATACCTATTCGATTCAAAACTGTATGAAGAAGAACTCCCACGAAATTTTTGCTACTATCTATGAGACACTACATTTTCTATATACATTTTCTGTATAGTATTTATTTTTAATTATTTAAATTTCAATTTATGTAATTACATAACAGGCAATTTTGCCAATTATAATCAAAATTACAAATATTTTCAGAATCATTCTTGAACTTAAAAGTGGTCATTAAAATAAATGCGACGGCGGATTTGTTGATACAAAATATCGTTGTGTATTTTAAAAAATAAAAATGTTATCGATTTTCCAATATTATTAATATTGACTTATAATAGATCGATGTATTCCAAGATACGATACGAGTACTAGGTATTATATGTTTAGGTACATCTTCAAAAAGGATGTCATGAATATTAGCGGAAACACAGTAAAATCAATAATAATGAGGAATACTATATTTTACAGGTTACATGTAAACATACAATATAGTTATCGTTTCCACAAAAACTTTCATTTGCGCAACGAAGAATAAAAACATTTATCTGAAATAGATTATTTTTCAGGTTTCTAAACTCATTACGATATCATTTTCGACGTCTTTTAAAAATGGTGCCATACGTCGCGTACGCGGAAATTAATCGTTAACGGTCCGAGAACATTTCCCACATTTTTTTAATAAAACAAAGTGACGCAGGACGCCACGCGTAGGCTCGAGGACGAGATCCGCTAGACGGCAGCACTGTGCGGACCTTTTCGAAATAATCTTCTCTGCTATTGGTAGGAGGTTTGCAATCGGTTTTCCAACGGTTATTTCTCGCTGTTCATTGGCCGAACTCAATAGACTGCTGCCATCTTTGATATCCGTCGCTAGTTCATTTGGCGCCTTTCGGTAGTGTTGTAGTGTGGTTGTTGTGAAATAAGCTCCGACATGGTGAGTTTATTGTCAAGTTTTTGTGGTAAATACTAGAAATTATATGGAAAATTGATTGTCGTTACGTAGTGCAGCGTTCATTCATTAACCTGCCGAAATCTCGGCTTCCGTGCTCAAAAATTAACTAATATTTTCGTTGTTTTTAGGCTGGTGGAAAAGCTGGCAAAGATTCCGGTAAAGCGAAGGCGAAAGCAGTATCTCGGTCGGCGAGAGCCGGTCTTCAGGTGAATTTTGTTGTTTCCATAAATTATTAAATTAATTTAACGGCTTGTTTATCGAGTGACGGTGCTTGTTGGAGGAATTTCACGAATTAAAATTAATCAGTGACTTCTTTTGTACGGCGCCCGATTCGATATTGACAGGCGTGCAGTTTTTGTGATGATGTAAATGTTGTTTTCAGTTTCCTGTCGGGAGGATCCACAGGCATCTAAAGAACAGAACGACGAGCCATGGGCGCGTGGGGGCCACGGCGGCCGTGTATTCGGCGGCTATCCTGGAGTATCTCACCGCCGAGGTAGGCGTACTTTGATATTGCAAGATGGCGTCTCCCGTTTTATGTAGCTTTGCCTCGCGTCTGCAGACTGAGAAATCGATTTGCGTAAATTCAAAAGTACCTTATTTTTTTCTCCGTCTTCGGAGGGTATCGTTAAAATATCGCGTTTCGGTGTGTAATTTTGTGATTTACTCGATTCCTTTGTCGTCTTTTATGATTTTCATGTTTTGGCGGGAACTTTTGTTATTACCGTTATTCGTCCTGACACATCTTATTTCGCACCAAATTAGTTTTTCTAAAGTTAATAATCGTTTGTTTTTGTCGTCTGTTAATATATTTTTACCGTATTTGTCGATGGCCGCAGGTGTTGGAGTTGGCGGGAAACGCTTCCAAAGATCTGAAGGTGAAGCGCATCACCCCCCGCCACTTGCAGCTCGCCATCCGAGGAGACGAGGAGCTGGACAGCCTCATCAAGGCCACCATCGCGGGCGGCGGAGTCATTCCCCACATCCACAAGTCCCTCATCGGCAAGAAGGGCGGTCCCGGCCAGCCCGTCTAGATCTAGTAAGGCCTGTTTCAATTGTATTGTCATCTGACAAGTACTGTGTCCATATTTGTTTAAAATTAAGGACTATCAGTGCAAACTATGCAGTTATGTCACTGGTATAATAGGAACCGCTGGATTTTACAGATTGACGACACTGTTAATATTTTCTTAGGAGTTAATCCTCCTAGGATTTATATTTTTTGACAGCATTTCTATTATTATTTTTAAATTAAAATGTTTTCAAGCGATGGCACAGATATCTCAAATATGCCCCTTCTCTGTCCAGGAGGTGCTGGGAGGGAGGGGCGGTCCCGTAAGATGCATCGCGACCCCGACCGACCGCTTCCAGAATACGTGGTGTACAGAACAGTTGACGCCGTGTGGTCCCCGACTAGTGTTGTGTTGTTTACAATGAATGCGGTGTCGTGGCGGAGACGTAGACATAAGGACTAGTTGTTAAATTCTCAAATTTAACATTACAATAATTTTGTAAACTGCAAACTCGATGCACTAAGCGAGTTAGTTCATTATTTTATCATTAATACATTAAGATTCGCATTAGGCTGCCATTTACTTGACGCGAAGGTTAGTATTACAGCGGGCGCGTGCGCCGCACGCTGCGCGGCTGCCGGGTGTGCGCTGCGCGGGATTGTCCGGCAGAAGGTTCTTTTTCTTTTGTCTGAAACTTGTTAATATTACCTTTATACAATCTGCCTTATATTGTGTGTTGACTCTAAAGTGTATTTTCATTAGATTTGTTGGTAACTTTAAGATTATTCATTTCACAAAATAAAACTTTTTAAACACTTTCTCATTCTTTTATTTTCCTTCGAATTCTGCTGGTTAGCGGGAAGCTTCTTCGACTAGTTATATAGTTCTTTCCATTTAAGAAAGATAAATTAATATGTGTATGCCGTATGTACGAGACGCTGTTTTGTAGTGTTGGTGTTTACGGGTATAAATACCAACACAAAGAAACAATATCTTGTACGCACGGCTTATACATAATTCGGTTGTCTTTCTTAAATGAAAACAACTCTAAAACACTAAACATATTGAGTATGTATGAATTCTACATATTCATCATTCTCGTTCCAGGAGTCAGAGAAATTCAGTAGAGGGCAGATTATTAGTGAATTGGGACACGTCCACCTGGATAATTGAGAAACAGTTAATCAAAATAAGTTTTTATCGAATTAAACTTCCAAAACTATGTATACAAATATAATACTGACATTCTGGTGGCATCTGTAGATGAATGAGTTGTTTGGAGTTGGTTTAGCAAAGAGAGATGAAAAGTAGGTGACTGTCTGCTGTTACGATTTGGGATATGAAATGTTGAAGGAGATTGGGAGTGCTATGCTATGTGCCATTTTAAACAACATTACGGAGTCTGCTATATTTCTACGGCAAGTTAATGTCTGTATGTTAAAGAACTTTTCAGCGTCTTCATTGCTAACATGACAGCGAAAGGTAAGGTACTTTAAAAATCTATATTGGACGCTTTGGATTTTGCTTTTGTGTACTGTATAGCCTGGGTTCCACACCTGGGAAGCGTAGTCTAAAATACACACACAAGCACGTGAGAAATATAGTGTATGGAAAGTGCTAATAATGCTAACACGGATGACGAAACCAAGCATAGATGAAGCATTAGTGACCATGTTGTCTATGTGCTTATTGAAAGTCAATTTAATTACAAATATAACATCAATGTTCTTGCCTTTAAATTTGGTAGGAAACAGTAGATAATTGATTGAGTATTCATGAATGAGTATCTTTTTGTTTCTGGTAAAGCGTAAAATGGAACATTTTGAAACATTTATTTTAAAAGTGGGAATGCAATATGTATTTAGACGATACAGATTATCTTGCAGCTTCTGACCATCCTCGATTGAGTTAATGGGTGAAAAGATTTTCATGTTGTCTGCATACAAGATGGTTTGGGAGTTTAAAAACAATTGAGCCTGTAGGAACCAGCTTAAGTGATTACTGTACATATTATAATTTATTTTAATTAATTAATTAATTATCCCTCTGGGGACAAAATCCAGTAACTGTGTTCTTAGAACATACGTACATATAAAAATATTGATTCCAATATGTTTGACTTGCTTAAAAAATTTACGAGCTTTTAAATTTTGTAACAATTATGAAAAGGTCAAACTAAATAATGCTCTCAAAAAATATAAGTCCCGCTTTATTACAAAAAGAATGGAATGAAATCTAAAAAATAACATCTATTGTAAAAAGTACATTTTGATTAATAGGGGATCTAATTATGCAAGGATAAGTATTTTAACTGCAATGCAAATGTGTCTTAAATGTATGAGATGAGGGACAGTCTTCCGTTGTGACCCAATCACCTCGCCTAAATAAGGGGTTTAGTTCATCTTTGTTCGACTTACTCTGCTCCATATCCAATACAATTCATGTTTTAAATTTGTTTCCATACAAGAAGTAAGATATGTTCAAGACAAATTTTTAACAAATTATTTAAATAACAGTAAATTTTAGAATTTATGAAAAAAAAAAGTTTTTAAAAACCCCGCAACGCTCATTGTCACTCCACCTCTATTCTTCACAACTCTGCAGGCTCAGTGTTCAGCCGTGACTTCCATGATTGATGTCCACAAGGTTCAACCACCTTAGTCCTATTTTAAAAGCCTCATCAATTGACGAGTTTGCACAAGATGAGAGTCGTGTGTAGTGATGGTATTTTAACTGGTTATCAATAACCGTTATTTGAGACTTGTATCTGATTTTCCGCAATTTGCCAGGCAATCAGTACCAGCATATCTCGGTTACCAATCATCAGTACGACCAGATACAAATTTCAAACAACAGTACTAAGAATAATCAATTAAAATAATTACCGCATCATCAGAGTATAGCGCCCATCCTTCGTGTCTATTCCCCATTTTAATTTTTTAATCAGCCCATACAAAATTTATTCATTGGCTTTTTGGATGGCAGATTGGATATTTTTTCCAAATTTATAGAAAATCAACCAAATACAGGGTGTCTCATAGTTAGTAGCAAAAACTTTACAGGTGAATTCCTGCCTTGATAATGAGTCGAAAATGTTCAAGCAACCAATGATCTAATTTCAATAGTTATGGAGATATGCAATGTTAAAGTTAGCATTTTTTTCTCTATATTTCTGACTTATTTTTTGCAAAAAGTTGAACAATCATTACAGTTACTTACATTAATTTTGAAAAATTCATTCGCTTCAATACGACTCAAAAAAAATGAAAAAAACCTTGTAAAAAATCTATTTTTAATCTTTAAATTAGAAGAGAATCATATTAAAAATCAGTAAATAGACCTCATTTCATTTAAGAAAGTCAATCAAATTAGTAAGTGTAAACTGTATGTAGGACACACATTGTTTCGTTGTGTTTACAGGTATAAACATCGACAAAACGAAACAATGTACCTCGTACACACGGCGTACAGATAATAATTCGATTGTCTTTCTTAAATGGAAAGAGGTCTACCACGGGTGATGTGTATTACTGAGAGTATTTTCCTCAAAAGATGTTTGTCTGGATAGAATGCATGAGCTCTGAAAAATTGCATCACCAGGACTGCACTAGCTTGCACTTTCCATTAATTTCTGTGCAAGATTAGATTGGATTCCAGAATAAAGCAGCTCTATCACTTTATTACCCGTATGTCAATTCTATTATCACCATATCAGATGTAAGATATCACTATAGTAATAACCAATACTTATCATGAGTTATATTTTGTATGTATTTTCGTGTAAGAAATGAGAATATAAATGTGACGTTGAAAGTATCTTTGTTTCGACATACCTTGGATGCAGTTATACTATACTTTTGTTAAAAATAATAGTAAACAATGTGTGTAAATCAAATTTGTTTTCTTAATATCACTTGAGTGTATTGCTTACCTTTACCCTACTGTGTTCAATATAACTTCTATGTAGAACGCAATACACCCACATACAAAAAAAAAATTATCACTTAACCCGTTCCAAGCCCTCATTGTGTATAGCAGCAGATATTTATGCATCAATCTAATACATATTCTTAGAAAATATAAATTTCAGATATTCAACGAAAAGATAAATGGTATCTGGTGTTTAAAATCGTAACCATAGTAATGCGGTGTAAAAAGATGATAAATGAAGGAAGTTCTTTGTTAGTTTAAAATATATTGACAAATTATTACATTTTTCCCAATTAAATTATAATGAAAAAATATGTTTGCTTTGACAGAAAAACCCCATTAATTCAATTAAATAAAATAAAAATTTTAAATTATGTGACTTAGTATGTATTGATTAATGGCGCAAGGGGCTAAAAATTTATTTGATTTATTAAGTTCCAGGGTAAATGTACTATGAAATTAACATTTTCGGACTGGTAGGGTTTTAGAAATGTCAAATTATGTGTAATTTGGAATTATGGGTTGAAATTAATAGTATATTACTGTAGCAGAAAACAAACGGCTTTCCCTAAAATAACAGGGAAGATTGAGTTTGTTTTTATTGAATCTGATG
This sequence comes from Agrypnia vestita, assembly GCA_016648135.1. Classification (NCBI taxonomy): domain Eukaryota; kingdom Metazoa; phylum Arthropoda; class Insecta; order Trichoptera; family Phryganeidae; genus Agrypnia; species Agrypnia vestita. The sequence goes on from JADDOH010007107.1 coordinate 48,754, forward strand.
TCTCGCAGCAACCACCAACTTAATTGCTTTCTGTCATTTTCATCATATTTTTAATACACTTAGGGCCAGTTGTATCAACTAGGATTATAGTATTCTTTTGTAAAAACCATAGATTTTTACAAAAATGGATTGTTTTATCAGTGAAAAATGCAAAAATCAATGGTTTAAACTAAAGATTAACATAAAAGATAAAATGCAATTAAAACACAATTATTTTAAATCTTCAATTTTATTCATTAACAGAGGGTTTTACTGATTCATTTTTCAATTCTTCCAGAAAGCATAATCTCGCCTTAATTTCTCTACACGGCGAGCTCCACGGACCATAGATTAAATTAAACATTTCCAGTGCTTCAGACAAAACTTTCTTGGTCTTTATGCAGAGATCTCTAAAAAATAAATTTTAAAAGTTAATATTAAATAAAAGCAGCGCAGTCGGATTTGATTTAATCACAAAGACATTTTTTTATTACTCTATACTATGAAATTTTCTTTCCGGCTCTGTGTTTATAGGCAGAAAGAAAATGTAAAGGAATTATTCAAAGGATGGTTATTCCATTGAATAAAGCAAACTTTAGTAATGAAACATTGTATTTACGTAAAGCAAAGCCTGAACAAACCTGAAGCAGTCGGAGGATGTGTCATTTCCCATAAATTTTATTTGCGCTATCATCACGTCTGTCAGTTTTTCCAGTTCGTATGCCACTTCAATACTATGTTCACCAAATTGAGATTTCACAGCTTGCAGATTTGCATTCATTAGTTTCACACTCTTTTCATAATTTCCTGTAAAATTAATTTAAAATAAACAAAAAATTAAAATAGAAATGCTTAAAAATGTAATAGGTAAGAATGTTTTATAGGTCGATTTGAATTTTCTAAATGTTTCTGATGGATGACAACCTCGAAATAACAAATATGATTCCATTCATAAGAAAGGTGTTCATAATTAAAGTACTTGTTACAAAATTTATTCCCTTGCTCACGTGAACACTCAATGCTCAATCAGAAATACATATTGAAATTACTAGCAAGATATATCACAGATGTCTCATAATATGCATATCTTGTTTAAGAATGTCCCTTGGGATAAAAATCCAGTATGTACTGTGTTCTTGAAAAATTTTAACAAACTCAAAATATTCTGAAATTACTAACCTTCATTTGCGTATAAATAAGCTAAAAAGTCAATTGTTTTACGTAAATTTAAATTAAATTTGTACAGGCACGTCTTTTGCAGTTTAAGAACTTCCAAAATATTTTTTATTGCGGTTTGTCCTTCCAATCTTGAGGCTGAAAATAATTAAAACGATTAAACAATGAACTTGTTTATGGTTATCTTTATATAAAAATTATACATATTTACTTATTTAATGTTAATTTTTTGGCCATAAATCGACTTTTTATAAAAATATGTAGATATAAGCATTCTTTTGGGCACCCCCTCGTATGATGGAAAGTAATAATAAAAATGAATAATTTAAATTGTAAAGCTCTACGCTAGTATTTAAAATTTAACCATGCGAATTTAAGGAAATGATTTTTTTAAAAATGGTGCATTTTGAATATTTTTTTTAGTCTTTAAGGCTATTTTATTTCATAAATCAGTTAATGTGTCTAAACTAAATGTTAATTAATAATTGTATTTAATCGTAAATGTTATGAGGAAACAATGAAGGAAGAGCAGCCGTGAAAGAGCATCCTCACCTTCTTGATACAGTTGCGACGCCAAGTCTGAGGCACTCCGAAGCAAGCGGCCCGACTTTGCTTCCGGGCTCGCTCCACAAGAGCTGCATTTTAGAGTTTCTCGATGCACTGGTCCTTTGCATTGGTCACACAAATACGATTCAAAAGTATCCTAAAAATGTACATAATTATCGATTTTAAAGCAACAAACAAATATTTGAAAAGATAAATCGTTTGTTGTTGCAAGATGCCAGACAACACTGTCCACGAAAAGTATCCGGAGGAGTCTTCCCAGGTATCCCAGGGCGATGATGGTGAACCCACCCCAGGATTTCTGGCAAATGAGCAACCAGACAAGCTGGTGGTCACGCGTGTATGTTCTAAGTCTTTACATGCATGTATATATAGGTTGTCTCGTAGCTAGTAGCAAAAATTTTGAATAGAAAATATTCTCTACACATTGGGTGAAATGTCGACAGTCACGGAGATAGCGACATTAAAGTTTGCATCGTTATTCAATATTTGACTCATTTTCCGTAAAAGGTTAGGTTGATCAAATAAAATTAGTGAATTCTAACCTAACCCGACCCAACTTTTTACAGAAGATAAGTCAAATATTGAAAAAAAGCAAACTTCAATGTCAGTTACCTCCGTAATTGTCAAAATTTCACCAAAAGTGTAAAGAGTACTTTCTATTTAAAATTGAAAGAACATTTCCCTGCGTTTTTTTGCTATCAGCTGCGGGACATTTTGTATGCAGGTCGGCATCCAAAACTTACTACGAAATTGTCCTTATGAGGGTCCCGGCAGGCGGAGCAGGAGCAAAGAAAGCAGTACTGCTGCGACAGCTGAGCGCGCCGCAGAGCCCCTGCGTGGGTGCGGTATTGGGGCCCGTAGCAGTTGAACACCTCCCGGCCCGGCCCCAAGGGGCACAGCGCCTTGACTATCAGCAGCTCCCCGTAGTGGCTGCCAGACACACAAGTTATACAGGGTGTACCAGAGCTAGCAGCAGAGACTTGGCCAGTAGATTCCTGACTATGTTATGAGTCTAAAATGTTCAAGCATCCATGGCCTAATAGCAATAGTTATGGAGATATGCAATATCAAAGTTTGCATTTTTTTTCAATATTTCTTACTTATTTTTTGCAAAAAGTTGAACTATTTTTACAGTAACTTATATCGATTATGAAAAATTCATTTGCTTTATAATAACAAGTCGAATAAAATGATAAAACCTTGCAAAAATTGAAAAAAGTTATTAGGAATCTACCGGCCAAGTTTCTGCTGCTAGCTCTGGTACATCCTGTATATTCAAATGAAGTTTTACTTGTGTTTTATTATACAGGTGTCTCAGATAGTAGCAAAAACTTTACATGTGAATTCCTGCCTCGGTAATGAGCCAAAAATGTTCAAGTAATCATGACCTTACATCAATAGTTGTGGAGATATGCAATCAAAGTTGCATTTTATTTACAATACTTCTGACTTATTTTTTGCAAAAAGCGATTTCTGAATTTTTATAATCGATAAAGTTACTGAAATAATACTTCAACTTTTTGCAAAAATATGTCGGAAAAATTGAAAAATAAATGCAAACTTTGATGTTGCATATCTCCATAACTAATGATATTAAGTCGTGGTTGCTTTTTTCAATTAATTGACAAGGCAGTAATCCATCTGTAGTTTTTGCTACTAGCTATGAGACACCCTGCATAGCATGAATTATGGAACTGAGCGAACTGTAAATCATTTATATTGTATTCTGTATAATGACACTACTGACACATACCCCATAAATCTCTGATATGAGAGATCAAACTCTTATCTTCGTACAAATAGATAATGTTTATATTGGATAAATTGTAGATTTTTGCCAACACACATGCCAAAAAAAAAAAATTGCGAATAAAATTCATAGTGCCATGAAAATTCAAATCCCTGAAGTTCTGTGGACAGCCGATGTACGCAAAGACAAGCTCTTAAGTGTTGAACCAACACTTTTAAACCACAGAACCAAAACAATTTATGTTGTGCGCTCTAAAAACTCAAGGACAAGGCCAGGAAGGTCGTAGAAACACGGCAGAAACACTCAAAACTCAAATCAGAAGATTTTGAACGGCTATGAAAACCTATATTTTTTCAGATTTCTTAGTTAGTGATTTTCTACAGCAACATTGTTGATTTAGTTTCTATTCAACTACTCTACGGTGCCTCACCCGCTGATGATATTAGGTTCGCAGGAGTGATTCATCATACTGGCCGAGGGATAGATGGCGGTGGCGAGCCGCACGTGCTGCCGGGTGCCTTCCACCTCGTGCATTCCCGTCACGGCGTTGCCACTGCTCACCAGCTGGGCCAGGTGGCGCGTCAGCAGGCAGCCCGTCACCACCTCCGCCTCCCCCTCGGGCAGCGCCGCGCACCACTCGCTCTTGTAGAAGTCAGTGTGCTGTTTGAGATAGATAGTCAGCATGAGACCGGTCTGAAACATAACAAGGCCATTGGATTTATTTATTTGTGCCCTTATGGTGCGTAAAACCATTGAAAAAATTAGTAAAAACAATGACATCCTTACATAAAGGCGGTATACATTTAAAAATAACATTATAAAAAATATACACAGAAAATTAATTGAATAACATAAAAAGTCAAAAACCTTTGAGAAAAACATTAGCAGATTTTTAATAATTTTAATTTTATTTATATTATCTATTTTTCACTATCACAGAATCGACTGCACGTTTTTTTTTAAAATAGTCAAGTTGTCATGGAATACATCCATCTGATCTGTGTCGTCTCAGCAGTGATGAGTGTACGTCGTAGTTTGTTCTCGTATTATCATAATAGAATATATCTTTTGAACAGGTTTATAATGGAACTCTGAGATGTACTTTGGAGAGAAGATTGGGGCTGTCATTTTAAAATTGATGATTTTGTACAGAAATATTAAATCTATTAATTTCAGTACACCGACAATCCTGAAGTAGGGAACATTGTTCTTGAAACATGTAGATTGTACAATCTAATCAATATATATATATATACATACCAGTGGCGTGCAGTGGGTATAAACTTAGGTTATGCTGTGACCGACAATGTATATACCTATATTAGAAATATATATATACGCATATACCTATAAGGGTATATACATTTAATTTTTTTTTTTAACTATATATATAATGAACTATTTTGAGTAGCTTCAATCCACAAAAATAACTGCACTATAAAAGAAGTATTGTAAACAATATTTCCTAAATAAATAAATATTTTATATAGGTATAGCTAATATGGCCAAAAATTCCAATATATTTCGAAGACGATTTAGATATAATTAAATCGGGAACAATACTTATTTCAGATACACGTTTCTTTTCACAAAAATAAATCAAACATTTTATGATATCATTATGATAAAACAGATGACAGATGATATTTTTCGTATTCGTATTACCATAGAAAAGACATAAAATTTACACCGAAAGTTTTGGGTGGAATTTGTAAAAAATAACATTTCTGCATGACGTGCGCCTGGCACCTTTCGAAGAAGGACGCTATCGCACAAAACTCGCAGCATTAAAAATACACTTTTTTTTTCTCGACTTGACTATATCTGTGGAACAAATTGGTTGGCGAAATAAATGAAGAATTGACATGAAGTTAAGCGCAGAAAAGTCGGAAATAAAACTTCCAGCCGCAAGATGAATTACGGCTAGAATTTTAAATTGAAAAAAACAGATACGTCACGTTAAATGGAAACGTCAGAAATAAAACTTCTAGCCGTACGACGAATTACGGCTAGAATTTTAAATCAACTTTTTCTTAAGATAAGGATTATTTCATTAATATTTGTTTCTCAGAATCTTTATTAATGCACAGCTTTTTTGCTTGTATGCGCTGCACGCCACTGATACATACATATTTAAAAAGAAACCTGTGTTTCCCTACCCGCCAAGTTTTCTCCTCAACCAGCCACAACCACCCACCGGTGGTTAAGGTGGTGGATAGCCCTTGGTGTCACATCAAAAATATGCGAGTTTGGTGGGGGTGGCTGTGCATAGGTGGGAGTGGGTGACAAAAATGTGCTTTCTAGCAAATTGTTTCCTTATGGGAAGGCCGCCAATGCTTCAGATTGTTTCAAAATAGGCGCGCCGACTGTGTCGGTGAGTCTAGAAAGTTCCGGAAAAACCTGCTCTAGAAAGTTCTGGAAGAAGAAGGTTCTAGAGAATTCCCAAAAGTTCTGTAAGGTTCTAAACTGAGTGGCGGAAGGTTCCTGTACATTCAATAAATTCCTTGAAAGTTCTGGAAGGAGAATGTTCTAGAAGGTTTGCGAAAGTTCTATGACGATCCGAACAGTGTACTAAAAATCAACGCGTGCGAAGCCGCGCAGGCACAGCTAGTAAAGTAGTGAAAAAAAAGCGATTTGTGTTTTATTTTAATAATAATTTCACCACAAAGTTCAAGACTTCATTCAGAAGAAAAAATATTCTTGGAACAATTACTATTAATTTCCTTCTATCGTCAGACTTATTTAATTAGCTTCCGCCTGGTGTTCGTGCCGTGTATGCTCTCTTTTCAAAGCGTGTAGCCAATAACGCTCTTCTCAACTTTGATGCCTGAGGAGCTGGTCACTGACTAGGGCAAGGCACGAAGCACCGAATGAATATTGCATTCAATAAAACTCGGAAATTAAAAAGATTTATAGAAAACAAATGTTAAATGTTTCGTCTTATCTGTTCAGGCCACGTCGACATAAAAAATGATAAAATCACGAATGAAATATAAATGTGTTCAGTTCAGTTCAAATGTAGAAATTGAAATAATATCATTTTATGTTTCATCGTCCTCCTGATTTTATCAAACGTACAACAAAAACTTAAACCGGTGTAATCAGGAATGCACAAATAACCAGTGTTGTTTTATTACACTTACCAGCGTATACTGAACAAAATCTCGTTTATCCATCTTTTGGAAATTGGTCACGAGGTTGTAAATATTACGGTAGCCACTACACGAAGCTGGCGGCAAACACGCTTCCCTGATGATGTCTAGAGCCTGCGAAGCGCCGCAGTCGGCTAGCCCTCGACTGGTGACACCGAATCTCTCCTGGGAGGCGACCAGGAGAACTCTGAAACATTTAAAGATTATTTTAAACATTTACACGTGGAAAACGAGTTTCGAAAAATAAATTCCAACAATCTGGTACCTGAGAGCCAGGTGGGCGATACCGATGCTGGGCCAGAGAAGAGAACGGGTCCCGGCACATTCCCAACGGTGGAAGCGACTCCAGCCCTCCGTTCGGCACTTCTCGCTGCAGTAAATACTTCCTGCACATTCAGCACACCTGCAACGAGTATAAAATAGAGAAAAAATGTATAACTTCACGGGCCTAGTCATTTTTAAGTATGAAATCTGCCCAATATTTATAAATAAGATGATAGAGTAGGCGGGGAAGATGAGAATGTTGACTCACGGGATGGGAAGGATGTCTCTCTGGCAACAGGTCTCGCACACAGCAGGCAGGACTCCGCCGGGACCGGGAAGGGCCACGAAAGCGAACGGCTTCTCCACAAACAGGACTTCCCCTCGCTCCACAGCCCTGTTGGTCACCACAAACCTTCCATACTCAGGGGAATACCTAAAATTATACATAATAACATCTACACATTTTTAATCAAGTGCGGCGTAGACTGTAGACTGAATGCGGTGGAAATGCAGTCACTAAGACGCTTGTGTGGAAAATCTTTGGTCGATAGATTGAGGAATGAACAAATTAGAAGTGAATGTAATGCTGGCTGTAGTGTGGTAGGTAGAATAAATAAAGGATTGCTGAGATGGTTTGGTCATGTAGAACGTATGAGTGAGGAAAGGATGGTAAAGAAAATATACGGGGAGAGTGTTGAAGGCAAAAGGAATAAAGGGCGTCCGCAAAAGACCTGGCACAATCAGATACTACAAGTATTGGAGGATGGCCCTGTTAAAAGCCTCAACAACCGGAGAACATGTGTGAGAAGATGTATGAATGTAGCGGAAGCAAAAGTGATGTGTCAAGATAGAAGAATATGGCGTTCCATCCTCTCTGCCTACCTCTGCAGAGAAACGGCGTGATGGTTAGTTAATTATGATAATATACTCTAGAGTATTTGGACTTTTGCCGATGTACAATTTTGCAAAAGAAATGACAATTTGTAGTGTCTCATGAGTTGTACGACTTTGCTTCTGCTGTTTTTTTTTCAAAATTCGAGACTTTATAATAAAAAAAAGAGGCTTAATTATTAAAAAAGAATGATTATATATTTATAATCATTCTAGTCACTAATTTCTCCCATCTTTCGGGCAGCATACGAATCCCGCGTTTAAAAAAACTGGTCATCTTTTAAAGCGATCCAATTTTTTGCTTCATTATAAGACCGGAAGTGCTGGACAGCCAGGGCGTGTGGTCAGATAGTCAGAGGGAGCTACGCCTGGAGAATACGGTGGGTGGGGTACGAATTCTCATTTCAACGTTTACAGGTATGTATTGTGTGTCTTGATCACTTTCCCAACATGGGGTGGAGCATCTTCATGTTGTAAAATCACTTTATCGTGTCTCTCGGTGTATTGCGGCCGTTTATCTTTCAAAGCTCAGCTTAAATGTATTAATTAATGATTGCCTGTGATTATTTCAGTCGGTTTTAACCAGGGTTCGAGGATATATATCATGATATATATCACAATATTTATAGCTTGATTTTTACTTTTGATATATATCCAAAAAAACTTTCTGCGTTCAATAATAGATGGCGCTAGTTGTATTTTTAAAAATGCTACAGATTTTTTTTAAATATCTGCGGTCATTACTAGATCGGGCTAGATATGTTTTAGAAAGTGCTACAAGTTATTTTTTTGATATCTGCGGTTGTTACTAGATGGCGCTAGTTGTATTTTAAAAGTTCAAGTTATTTTTTGGTTTAATTTGTTCCATTTAATCTGTTTATTTCACACAAAGAGACAAACACTCATAACACTACATTAGAAAGAGCAACTTTTATAACTTATATATAATAATTTAATATATTAGCTTTTTTCAGTACGTAATTCATTTATTTAGTAAATAATAATTCATGTACTGACCACTAGAGCCAGCTATAGGAAAACGGCAGAAGCAAAGTTGTACACCTAATATATTCCTCAATCAAAATGAATAGTAAAATAAACCATCAGAACATTTCAGTTCAACCACATCTTCCAGGGAGTAACACAATACTCATACCTTAAATCCAAAGCGGAAGAAGCTCCGGGGAGGGCGTGGTGCCGGCCGGGGAGCAAGCTGTCGATGTACGGGACATAGTCTTCGGCTTGAAATGTAAATTTTATACCTTTGGTTGATGATCAATACTATTGACTAAATAATTTATTTTTATTCTTCAAGTAATAACTTTACAGAGAATGCTGAAGACAACAGCAACAGACGACAAAGACACGGCACATCAATAGAGTGAGAGTAGTATTTCATAGCAGAGGAGCGAGGTGTTATACCAAGGTCAAAGTCACAATGGTAAATTGATTTCTCTGAAATTAGCACTACCCCACTATAAATAAGCAACGTTAGGATAACACACTTATCAAGAGTTTTAACTGGGATCTATCTATATTATAACTGCTCTGTGTACCTATATAATACTTTTATAGGTTTATATTTCTTAAAACTCTGATGATCGGATGTTTTCAGTTTGCAAATATCTCAAATAGCTAAAACCCTAATTACGTAAATGCTGGCCTTGACAGATTAGAATTTGCCTTACAGAATCAAATTCTTACGTTTTTGGATTTAATTTTTAATTGAAACATTATTCTATAAACAACTTTCTACCGTACCCGGTTTAAGGAGCGCCCGAGCCTCCTGCAGGCGTCGCATCAGCTTGGGCGCTCGCTGGTCCTGCGGGTAGCCCTCCTGCAGGGCGAGTTCCGCATCCCGCACACTCTCCTGTACAATGCACATTACATTTGTGAAAGTATTTAAATTTTTTTAATTTACATTAATTAAACTTTGTACACGTTATATATAAATATATAACGTGTACGTGTGCTGATAACAGCACTATAGTTTTGAGAGGAGCAGTCCCTCTCATCATCAGGTATAATTTAAGTTTAGTGCAAATTAAATTAATCATGTTGCACCATAAAGTTACTGCCATATCCATCAATAATATTTTAAGTTCTCCATTTTCAAACCATCATTTCAAACGGAAAGGTTTAACTAGACCACGTTTCTCAGACTTAACTTAATCTGTTTATAACAACTTTGACTTTGGAAGAGGGCTGAGCCAGGATGCATGCCCTGTCAGATGTATGTAATAATTATACATTTATTTGGTAATTCATTGAAACCTCTCAGCAGCGAGTAATGTTGAAATTCAGAGAGAACAAAAGCTTGCAAAATTTGTTTTTTTGATAGCTTATCTCCAATTAGTGAAAATCAACCATTTTATTTCTTAATGAATTATAAAAATCTTTACATTTAACAACATTTAAGTACTTATATGAATCAGAATATCTCAAATTTCAAACCGGAAAAGTAAAGGAAAGCTTTTGATAAGGAAAAGAAAATTAGTTTCTTGAAAAGACATACTCGGTACTTGCCCATCTTAAGCAACACAGCTGCCCTGTTAGCGAGGGCCAGGGGAAAGGTCTCGTCGTCTCGAGGTGCCGACAGAACACTGTAGTTGTAGTACTTCAAACATTTTTCAAAGTTCCCCTCCTTGAAGTAACCGTTCCCTTTATTTCTCCACGAGGACGCCAGCGACTTGGATTTATTAAGAAGATCATGTTCGGATGATTCGACAGTCGATTCCAACAACCACTTTTCAAATATTTCACTGAAATAGAGAAAAACATAAGATTAATACGGGAAATGTAACATATTGCAGCAAATGTGGCCAGACTGACTTGTTAAAATATAACAACCAGTAGCTCTGCCATGTTTTGGCAAATGTATATTAATATAGGCATACACATATTTAAGTTCCTACTTTCTATGGACAAAATAAACTTCTGTTAGAATCAGGAGCTATAAGTTTGTAGGGTCTCTGAGCGGAAAACCAAAAGGCTGAGCAGGCCAAAATACCAAATGTGCGAGCGCGACATAATCTTATACAAACTAAAAAATAATTGTAAAATTTAATACTAAATTTTACAATATTTTACAACAGTCGATCAAGCAGCCATTATTTGATTGATTTTATTATTAGGTCCAGAGAACCGAAATTTTCTTAAATTCTACGTATTTCAGAGCGTATATTATTAAATCATTGAATGTTTCTACACAGCCAGTTTTGCATTATTCATTAATTAAAAACTAAATATCTGCACATTTTAAAATTAAATTGATTAAAAACATGATCACAAATTATGTTTTTGTCTGTTTTTTTTTGCATTGTGAAATTTTGATCTTCCAAGATTTCAATCAAAATTCTTAAAATTTCCCTATTGTTTTTATTTTGATTACTCAAAATGCACTTTTTGACTTGTCGCCTTAAATAGTCCAATTTCCAATCGATCCTATTTTGCCAGTGGTAAATTCACCTTTAGAATTCGGTCACCTGCAAATTTTACAAATGATAACATTCATTTTACAAGGATAATCAAAAAAGTCTCCGATTTTCACTGTTGAAATTTGCGAGATTTTGATGATGGCATTTTAGTTTTAATCGGCAAAGAAAACCATTCATATTTGAATCCCTTACAACTTTTTTGTTTTGTGAGGAAATCAAGAACTTAAATACAAGTATCTCAATTGACAAAAAGAAAAATAATGAAATGCTCAAAATCATGAATTTTAGGGTCTTGCGAGTTTCAAACTCTGACAAATTATATCAACTTAAACTAACCGTATCCCATGAATTTTATAGAGCTTAGTAATGGCTTCATATTCATCACAAGCATCGAACTCGTCCAGAATCTGGGAAGATAGCGAGTCCAGGAGGAGTTCCCATCCTTTAATGCGATCGGTCAGAAGATCACTACACATATTTCGATCATAAAACCGTGTCCGGTAAACGTCGTTTTATCGCCGACTAAACTCACAGTGACATATGACAGTTCTGGCCATAGAAGCTTTTGATAATATCTTTTCAATTACCTATACTACACATACAGTGATATATGTTATTTTTTATCTATGCCTACCACCGCGCATGCACACCAATGTCCCATGACATTCCGATCGCGTTAATATTTTCCCCCAATCGCAAGGATAATATTTATAAACTGACTAACTAACCATCACGCCGTTTTCAGAGGGGTAGGCAGAAAGGATAGAACGCCACACTCTTCTTTTCTGGAACATCACTTTTGCTTCGTCCACCTTCATACATCTTTTCATGCATGCTTTTCGGTTGTTGAAGATTCTAACAAGGGCCATCCTCCAATCATGCCAAGTCTTTCGCGAACGCCCTCTGTTTCTGCAGCCCTCAAGACTCGTCTCATAAATTTTCTTTACCATCCTATCCTTACTCATCTCTCACTCATCCGTTCCACATGGCGAAACCATCTCATTTATAAAAATCTCATTGGGCTGAAGCTAGGTACAAGCCCTGGCCGGTACCCACTAAACTCTATCGGACCATGTTACATGTTTACACTTAATTTGATTCACATGTCTTTTCCACAAATGACGCGTACTCCCTATATCCACCATGTGACATGTATCCTCTATTTTCACCATTTGACCCGTATCCTCTATTTCCACCACGTGACCGGAATCCTCTATTTCCACCATGTGACCCGCACCTTCTATTTCCATCAAGTAAATTGTCCTTCCCAATATTTTAGAAATTTTCCCCGATACCCATGTGACTTTATCACCCTCTCTGAAATCCTTAACAAAACAATTTTGTCCAATATCTAAATCACCGTCTTCTCTCCCCAAAATAAAATGCTTGTCTGATCTGATAGTCTTTAAGGTTTCATACAATTCCACTGTCCACTTTTTTCGAACTCGATGCCCTATCACCGGGTATAAACATATCAAAATTTGTACGTGTGAGGATTGCCGGCTGTCGGCAGACTTTTGTTACGTTCAAGATCTTCGATCAACATCACTTAGCCTTTCGAGGAGAGGCTGCCCGTTGCCTATTCCGTCTAAATTTCCCGAGGAACTTCCAGATCTTCCAGAGGAAGTTCCAGCTAGCTCCGGCGGGAGGCTTCCGGAGCAGACCGATTGAGGAATACTCCAGACGGCTTTCCTGGCGCAGACCCACGAGTATGTCGAGAATTTTCAAACGACCATGTTGGGTTTGATACGACGCTATTCGAAGAGTCGCATCAAACGACCATGTTTGGTCTGATACGACGCTGTTTGAAGAGTCGCGTCAGGGCGCGTCCGAGACCGGTAATTGTAAGTCTTGTGTTAGATATATAGATATCCGTATCGCGTAATGTTAGTTCGCTAGGTACTACACGGTTTACATGGTAGGAATTTAAATACAAAACATGCAGTTTAATTTTAAACAATTTTCCCCATCATCGGAATTAGCTGATTATCTATATTTTTTGCTCTCGGTATTCTCAGAGACAAACGAGACTCTAATCAGCGAGCTGGAGTAGTATTATATTACGGTAGGTACGTACTGAGCGAGTCTTTGAAGTTTGAAATCGTCGATAACGTTCCGCAGGAAAACAGTGGGTACATAAGTCAATATTTGGAATGAATCGATCTACATGCATTATTTTCGGAATCATCTCACGTAAAAAATAAGCGGTGTAATTTGCAGTTGAAGCGTAATAAAACGGTATTCAAATATTATACATATATATACTCGTATATTTACGAACTAAATCTTACTCTTAAACAACGATATAATCGTCGCTTCCTTAGTTGTATTTCTTGTATTTATGGAGTCGCGTGAACTGTCACCGTGCGGCTTGTTCTTGGAAGCCTAATAATGTACAACTACTTAAATGTCAAGAAAACCTTACATAGCTACTTTAGATTTGTTTGACTGTGATAGAAAGAGAAAAAGGGAAGACCCCGCCGACTACTACGGGCTCCAGGATATTTCCCACTTCACGATATACCCCAATTCAGGATACCACACTAAGTTACTATTAGGTATATACTTAAACATTCGATTATTGGACTATTGGATTATATTTATATTGGATGATATTTTTTTCGGAATACATATTCTAGTGTGCCTCAATATTATGTATCAGAATATTCTTCTTCATTTTCTTCCTCAGCCTTTTCCCCTCCACTGCTGGATGTAGGCCTTTTTCATTTTCCTCCACTCATCTCTGTTTCCCCCCCTTCGCATCCAGGTTCTTCTTGCTTGCTGGACTATGTCATAAGACCACCTTTTGGGAGGTCTTCTTGAGGATTCTGTGTGCCTATCTAGTATCCTCCTGTCGAGCCATATGTCCAGCCCTCTGACATTTTAATTTCACAATTCGGTCCATAATATCGGCAACTTTTGTTCGGCGTCTTATTTCTTCATTTCTGATTTTATCTCAAAGGCTCACGCCGAGCATTTGCCTTTCCACGGTCCGATGTGTACACTTTAATTTGTGTATGCTTTTTGTTGCTGTTTCTAGTCCATATGTCAACATCGGTAGGATACATGTATCGAACATTTTTCTTTTCGGGCATACTGGGATTTATTTATTACAAACAAGTGTTTCAATTTACCAAATGCTGCCCAGCCCAGAAGAATTCTTCTTGACATCAGGATATTGGAATACATCAATTTTACAGGAATTTCCTCTGGACGCTGTTCAAGACTTTCAGTCGGATGAAAGGGGTGTGTGTGTGTGTGTGAATGATTGCAGCCTTTTTTTAAAAGAAAAAAGTAAAAAATATACCTACTAATATTATTATCTAAATAAAACAAGTATCACTTTAAATAAATTGACATAAAGTAAAGCCCAAATAACTTACTTTTTGAGTGTAAAACAATAAATTACCTTTTTTAACTGTGCTCACACGGCGGCGGCGAATCGCAACTAACTTCACTTTTAGGGACACGAAAGAAGTATCGATACTTTGTGGTATCGAGTACTTTTCTTTCGATACCTTTCGATTTGTACTCTATACTTTCTATTCGATACTTTTACTCAATGAGTACTTTTTGGCAAGTATCGATATCTTTAAAAATTAAAAATTTGGCAATGTTTTTTTCCAGCGACCTTTGTTTTTTAGTCATCAAATTTTTTCGTGTGATATATATTTTTTTGCATATCGAAAAGTATTTTTTTTGGTTGCCAAAGCTAGGGATCGGTAAAAAATATTGATTATCTGTGGAATTTTTTCGTCGATATATTTTTTTCTGGGAAAATCGATATCTTTATCGATTATCTTCTTTCATTTCTTTCTGGCGACCTTTTTTTGGGTATCTTCTTTTTCATCTTTTTTCTGGCGACCTTTTTTTGGGTATCTTTTTCATTTTATTTTTTTTGGTCGTCAAAAGCTTATTCCCCTTACATTTTTGAAAAATAATATCGATATATTTTTCGCAATGTATATCGATTATTTTCGATACTTTTTAAAAATATCGATATTTTTTTTTTATTTACCCGTACCCTACCATATTTTTCCGACGACCTTTTTTTTGGTCATCGATATATTTTCCTATGATATTATGATATTTTCCCGATGTACTCGATACTTTGGAGTATATATACTATTGTTTCGATACTTTTACGAGTACGATACTTTTTTTCCGATACTACTCATGAGTACAGTATCGATACTTTCTGTTCGATATCGTGTCCCTATTCACTTTAATGTTGACAAATGACGTTTCAAATACTAAAGATGACAGCTCTTAAAACCGCGGGATTTAAAAAAATAATTGATTGTTCTAGGTACAACCCTGTCCAAGGTACAGCAGGTTTCCCCACTAGCAGCGTCCATTTCAAATTTGATATTTATAGAGAGGCTTAGGTCTCGTTTAATTTTGTCTTGTGTTCAAACTTCTTTAGACTACATTTCATCAAACCAGGCTAATTCATTTCACGTAAAAATAATTTACGTGAAATGAATTAGCCTGCATTTATATAGAACATAATTATGTACATAAACATCCATTTTTAGAAATGAATAGAAAAAACAAACGATAAAAGTGAAGGTGCAGAAAATCTCTCCTAATTCATGAAATTCAGAGGATTTATTTTCAAGGAAACCAAATATTTATGAATTATAATATCTGGCGGAAAACAGTCAGCAACGTGCTCGAACAGAGGGTGTACGGTAGACCTCTTTCTATTTAAGAAAGACAATCGAATTAGTATGTGTAAGCCGTGTGCGAATTAGTATGTATAAGCGTGTAAACACCAACGCAATGAAACAATGCGCCTCGTACGCATGGCTTAGTAATTCTACTGTCTTAAATGGAAAGAGGTGTACAATGCTAGCAATAAATATGCTTTCTGTCGTTCCAGAATGAAAATCCAATTACGGAGCTGAATATTTCCTGGGACTGTAGAGCCACGATAAATTGAACTAAATCGTTTTTGATGTCAATGGAGACACGAAATATTGTTATACTACAATATCGCTTACTTAAAGGCAAGTTTAAAGTTATTATTTGAATTTTACTTATAATTTCCAGTACCTTCGATAGTGTGTACGAATATTCTTGAGTCTCATTGTTGTATGCAAATGAGTTCAAGAGCAGAATGTGAAGATTTATTCTAAAATGTATTACCTAAGTATGTACACACCTACACAGCGCAGAGCTGGTCTACCTAACCCCACGGTATGGTACGCCAAACTCTTATGGTATGCCAAACTCTTATGTTGGTTGGTGGTCTCATAATTGATAATCGTGAATATTTAGTTAATAGTTTCGTACTAACTTGTTAGTTCCCGTACCTTTTCTCCGCGCCCCATGTTGGGCTAAATCATGTATTGGAAGAAAGTTGTGCATCTGATTCCGAATACGAAGAGCCAACTGTACTAGGTGATAAAGAAAATTCTCCATCCCAACATCATTTGTCTTCAATTTTACATGGAAACGAAGAGTTTTCATCTGAAGATGATGATCTGAAATTCGATCGAGACCGTGGAAGAAGAATTATTTTGAATGGAATTACTTTCGTTGGTCATCTGCCCCGCCGTTTTTACGATTGAGAACTTTGCAGTATAACACAGTGCAGGGAATAGAAGATAAAAAAAACCAGCATATCAGAGTGAGCTTAATTCTTTGTTCACTGGATATTTAGCAGCATATTTTTAATGACGAATGCAATGTGAAATTGCAATAATGTGAAATTCAACGTATCCTCCACAGAAACGTGACCACTTCATCAGCAGTTCCATGTAGCAGCAGTGCTTGAGAAAGGTTGGCGATTCGTAAAAACTATTCAACTTGTAAATACAGAGAAACTTGCAACTTGCAAAAACAAGAAACGCAATACACAATACATGGTTTCGAATGTAAAGCACCAATTTGCCTTGAATGCTCAAACAAGCTGTGTTTTCGCTGACGTGAAAAACTATAAATTTAGAACATGAAATTTTATTTAATTTGTGATTTTATGGAGAATTTTTATTTTTTTCTACGTTTGTTAATTATTCAACATTAAAAACAAAGTAGTAAGAAGTTCCTATTCTACATGATAATTTTTGTGGATCTCACTTTCCAAATATATTAGTTTGTAAGCCTGAAATAAGAGGTATTGACAATTATTTATGATTAAAAGAAAAAAATGCTTATTTATATATGCCTTTTTCTTCTAATTAATAGATTAGTATGTTCCTGAATAGAATTTTTATTAAAAACAAAACCATTCTTTACTAAATTTTACAACTGTGAATTATTTTATTCGGGAGTCCCACAGACGTATGACAGGTGGTTGTGTAACAAAAATATGTGGTAGGTGGTTAAGGGTTAAGATTAATATTCAATTACAATTTAATTAGATTAAATGATGTGTAATTTTGTTTTTAATATTATAAGAAAGTTTTTTTTATTAAGCACATAGGTATATTTCGATATACTTTTAACTAACTAAAAGTCTAGTGATGACTCAAGGCCAACAAATACAATGGCCATAATTCTTGTGTTTTAAATAACGTTACGTTGGGGCACAATGAGTGAGGCGCAAAGAACTTGGCAGTACTAGATATAGCTCGTGAAAATTATGTAATATTATTGTGCTTCTCTCCCCATTGCTCCCACAAATTACAGCCATTAGACGTTAACTTCATGAAACCTTTAAGCTTGCACGAGGATTAAATAAGGAAGTGGATCAGGTCGCACCCAGGAAAAGTGGTCCAGCTTTTCGACATATCCGCGCTTTTTGGCTAAGTCTTCTTTAATGCAGCTGAACAGCTATTAAAGGCATTGAGAAAACTGATATCTAGCCATCTAACATTAATATATTCACGGATGATGAATTTGAAATGAAACAACAACAGATATTCCCTATGAGAACCCTGAGAGAAAAATACACAAAGCGCAAAGGCACCAGTCGCTGTCATCTATCCAAACACTTGAAGATCTTTCTATTTCTGTTGTCAATACCCTGCCAAGCATCGAAACACCGAAATTCTTGAATGTTTGATTCCACTGCCTGTGCCATTGCCGACACAAAATCACACCCCCAAAAGTCATTTGACAAGACTAAATAAGGAGAATCTATTAAAAATACATAAAATATCAAGAAAGTGAAAAAAGAAAAAATGAAACAAAAACTGACGTTTAAAAGAAAAAAAAAACAAACCCAAAGGAATGAAAACAAAGCCAAAGAAACAAAAATAATCGTAACTGAATCTGAAGAAAGCTTGGAAGAAGAAGACGTGGCTGCTTGTATTGCCATGATTTGTGCTACAAGTCTATCGAAGGCCGGTGTTCTTATGGCGTTTGTAAAAAAATGGCACACACGGCGTGTGCTGTTTTACAGTGATGATGATGACAGCGTTCTCATCTACGAACTTTGTCAATAATTGTCACCCCACTACTGTTACTCGGGGGTGGAGCAGAATGGGAAATTTCCCTTTTTTTCAAACACATATTTTTGATAGTAATTATTAATTTAGAAAAGTTTACCGTTAGTTTCTTTGAAGAGAAATAAGTAAATAAAAATACAAATTAACAAATAATGGTGTTTTTACTTTCAAACTCTCACAAATTGTAATCAAAGCTTAGCTACCCCGTTCCGCTCCGGGTTCCCCTACTGTTCACAATTTTGAGTCGAGGTGCTTGTGGCAAATAAAGGCGTATAACAAAATAAAAATTTGTTGTGTGGGTTGGTTTGGCTCTTTGGCATTCCAATATGAACGTAATTTTTCTACAACTTTTTCAATCATTTTATTTGACTTCCATCAAAGCGAATGATATAAAAAAATAAATTATATGTCACTTCTATGGTTGTCCAGTAGATAAATCAGAAATAAAAAAATCAAATTTAGAAGGCGCTCTATATCGTAACTCTTGATATTAGGATACATATTTCTACTCTATTGCAACGAACGAAAAGACCTATACCTTTGGCCAGGTTGTTTCAAGTTTGATCAAAGTAAAGGCGGCCATATACGCTCCGGTAGACCGTAGAGGTACATCTGTTCGGTCGACCTCTAGATACGTACCGCAGCGTGTGTGGTGTTCGCGGGTGGAGGTTTCCAGACCTGTACAGGTGACCGCAGAAGAATTGAAATTCTATACTTTTTGTCTGTGCGGCCGCGGCTGACAAATCTGTGCGTGTGTGGTGCTCTCAGTTTATATTCTCTATTCTATGCTCTCAGTATCTCTCTATTATGTGATGTCGTAGCTGTGACAGGAAGAGGTTATGTTGGGTGCAATGTTTTTTAAATGAAAAGTCTTTAGCGTTGTAAAGAAATCGAAGTTTATAAATTGGAACCGTATCTTTAGCGCGTAAAAAATACCACGATCGACCCAAAATTGCTGCAAAAACTAAAAGAATTGGAGCCTGATGCCAATATGAATATGGTTATAAAATTATTCATATAAATTAATTGTTAATATTTTTTAAAACATATTTTATAATTTTGATTCGTATTTTTCTCTTCAGATTTAACTATAAATAAAGGCTAAACTTTATTTTATGGCCTCACTCGATTTTCTTAAAAATAAGTATCCTGATGGCAAAACTGAAATCAAAATTTGGCGGTCGTTAGTATTAAAATCTAAATAAATGAATATTTTAAACAAAACTATTTTATTAGGTACCTGCAGGTAATCTTTTCGCAGAACATTAAACAAAAGGCATCACACGTCTCTGGAATTATTTTACCGAGAGCTTGAGGTGATATGATACTAGAGAATTTAAGGCATTAGTATGATCTCCCTATTGCAAAAATCTGAAAGGGAAATCTATTGCAAATATCTTAAAGGCCTCTCCCATACAAAGTTTGCATATTCGCCGCCATTTTATAAAAAATCTTAGCCACAAATTAAATATATATAAATCGATAGAGGACTTTCATACAAACATAAAACTATTCGGTCATAAAATCCTAAAGCGTCATGTTTCTGAGATATTCACATATAAAAAATGTTATTTTGTACCTATGAAGTGTAATACAAATGACACAATCAATAAGAAAGTATTGTTAAAAAACTAACCCATAAAAACCAAGTTTATATTTTACTCCCTCTCTTTGTAAATTAAGTTTACCGTCATGTAATTAAATAATTGATTGCCTGAAAATGAAACATGTCTAGACAAATATCGATGTCAAAAATCTCTAAAAATATCTCTTTATTATTTGATTTCTTCCCAAAAAACCGAAGTGTGCTGTCATCTGTGAACCAATTGTCATAAATTTTCGAAATTCGTAGTGAAGTACCTATTATACCTACCGACGGAGTAATTCAAATTTTAAATATTCCGTGACGTTATCAGGCCGCCGCACAGTGGGTCGAAACCGTAATTTGTAATTCCTGTTCAACATTCACAGCTTCAGAGATGATTCCTTCAATCACAATTTTTCCTTATAAACTGGGTTAAATACGACTACTTCGTTCCCATCTAGCTCTTATATTTGAACAATATCTCGTATAAAACTACTATCTACAATTGTAAAAAAATAGTGAAGTTTGCTGTTGTACTATTAAATGTTCATTTAGTTAGTTTTGGTCTACCTGTATTGGTTTTATTGTTGATTTTTATATAGTTTTATTTTTTAATTGGTTTAGCACAGCGGAGAATCTGTCATATGAAATGTCACATGTATTATGTTTATTATTGATTTTTATGAAAATTTTACCCGTTTTTATTAAAATCAGCCGTTTTGTCATCTGAGACAGGTAGGTCGACTTCAATATTTCGCGCATAATAATTATCGACACCTAACTTTTGATAGCGATCTATCACTTGAAATGGCGGCAAACATAATTTCGTTTTTTTTTTCAGTACATATCTATGAGATCTTGAGATAATTTGATATTTTAAAATAATAAAGAGTGTTTTGCATTACATGTATATATATTATATGAATAAGAGAGGTGATCGGTACACCTTTTAAATAATATCTCAATGAATTTTTCGAATATTAAAGATATTTAAAATGATGATAGTAGGTAATTAAGTATTCTACACATTTTTGAAAACATCAATCTTTTCGAAATCAATTCTTCTTCCTTTTCTTCGTAAGGTTTTATGAACTTATAATAATAAGTGAAATTTTTTAAATATATTTAGGTTTTTTTTTTCATTGGAATTTAAAACGTGATGGTAATAGACACAAGCGATATATTTAAAGAAAAAAAACTGACAGAATTATTTTCAAAAGATTTTGTTTCTATTTATTATTATAGATGAAGAGAAAGCGGCAAAAAAGTGTGCGTTAAAATGTGCAATAAACGTGTCAGTAAAAAAGTAAAATGTAAAATGTCCCCGCAATTGTAAAATA
>JADDOH010007108.1:0-14846 GCA_016648135.1 Agrypnia vestita
GTGTCCCAGTTGTATATCGTCAGGAGACGTTTCAATAGTATCATCATCATCATCGTCATTAGCGGTGTTCCAGTCATATATAGTCAGGAGGCGTTCCGATAGTATCATCACCATCATTAGCAGTGTCCCAGTTGTATATCGTCAGGAGACGTTTCAATAGTATCATCATCATCATCTTCATTAGCGGTGTTCCCGTCATATATAGTCAGGAGGCGTTCCGAGAGTATCATCACCATCATTACAGTGTCCCCAGTTGTATATCGTAGGAGACTTTTCCACTAGTATCAACATCATACATCCCCATCATTATCAAGCACATCGTCCCCCATTTGTATATATTCAGGGCGGTTGCGATAGTATTCTCTTCTTCATCAAACATCATCGTTAGCAGGGTCCCAGTTAATATATTTAGTCAGAGTCGTTTTTCGATAGTATCATCATCAACGTCATCATTAGCGGTGTCCCAGTTATATATCGTCAGGAGGTGTTTCAATAGTATCATCATCATCATCACCATTAGCAGTGTCCCAGTTATATGTAGTCAGGGGGCGTTTCGATAGCATCATCATCATCATCATCATCAATAGCGGTGTTTCAGCTATATATCGTCAGGAGTCGTTACGATAGTATCATCATCATCATTAGCGGTGTTTCGGCTATATATAGTCAGGAGACGTTACGATAGTATCATCATCATCATCATCATCACTAGCGGTGGTTCAGCTATATATCGTCAGGAGGCGTTTCGATAGTATCATCAACATCATCATCATTAGCGGTGTCCCAGTCATATATAGTCAGGAGGCGTTCCGATAGTATCATCATCATCATTAGCGGCGTCTCAGATATATATCGTCTGGAAACGTTACGATAATATCATCATCATCATCATCATCACTAGCGGTGGTTCAGATAAATATCATCAGGTGACGTTTCGATAGTGACAACATCATCTTCATCAGTGAAGGCAGGGTTCCAGTTACACATCAGCCGGAGAAAATTAGGCAGATCCCATCATCATCGATGGCAGGATTCTAGCTGATACACCGACATCCCTGGCCAGGGGCTAGGCATATCCCTACTGTCCAGATCCACCTTTCCATCCACTAATACGAGGGGTCATGGCCTCGTGAAACCACATGGCAAACCAACCATTACAAGTATTTATTTATGTATTGTATATGTAAGTATATGTATGTATATTATATTTTATTAGTATGTATCTATTCGTACGTAGTGTATGAGGGGGCTCTTCACGGGTGGCACAACACCCGTGCGGATGTCTTCCCTCGTCTGGAATGGATTGAACGTAGTGATGCATACCAGATTATAATAAGTACTACCTGGGAGGGTGATTGCAGTCACTGTAGTGTCGCGAATGGCCAATGGGCTGTAGTTGCTCACAGGCGAGGGTTGGGGAGCCTAGGAAACTCCCCTTCCCCACTCGCATATTTTTGGCTTGACAGGTGGTCCGGGACCATCTTTACAGTAGCTTCAGTATATATACCGTAGTTTAACTTAGTCTAACCTGGAGGAGTTGGAATTCGGGGGGAAAACTGGCTCTGAGCCCGGACGCCAGACACTGACGCGAGGGATGGTGCGGTACTTTGCACAGAAGAGGCCCAACATGAAAAGGCGCATCCAGGCTCAGGTCAACGTATCCGGAACTCGTGTCGGGAGAAGGAAGATGGGATCAGTCACCGATGAGCCTTTGGGTATAGAGGAGCCATCACAAGGGTAAACAAAGGTTCGATTCAAATGGTATAGATTTGCACCGAAAATATATCAGGGGAGGGGAAAGAGTAAAACAATATGGAGGAAATATCACCAATGTTAACCGCCAAGTCCTAAAGAATATGTTTCCAAATTTTGAGTCCGATCGGTCAAACGGTACAGATTTGCATTGAAAATATGTCAGAGGGAGGGAAAGGGGTAAGAGAATAGGGAGGAAATGTTTCGTGTAATACCCGCCGGTTCCTAAAGAATAAGTTTCCAAATTTTGAGTCGAATCGGTAAAACGGTACAGATTTGCATCGAAAACGTTTCAGGAGGAGGAGAAGGGGTATGAGAATATGGGGGAAATGTTACCTATGTTACCCGCCGGTTCCTAAAGAATAAGTTTCCAAATCTTGAGTCCGATCGGCCAAACGATACAGATTTGCAACGAAAATATGTCAGGGGGAGGGAAAAGGGTATGAGAATAGAGGGGAAGTGTTGCCTTTGTTACCCACCAAGTCCTAAGAAAATAAGTTTCCAAATTTTGAGTCCGATTGGTCAAACGGTACAGATTTGCATCGAAAATATGTCAGGGGAAGGGGAAGGGGTAAGAGAATAGGGGGGAAATATTGCCTTTGTTACCCGCTGGGTCCCAAAGCATAAGTATGCAAAATTTGAATCGAATCGGACAAACGGTGTGAATTTGTATAGAGAACAGACAGACAGACAGACAGACATTGAGTTTTATATGTATAGATATACTGAAACAATAATCTTTAACAATAATGTTAATAATGTTTAATAATAATGTTTTTGCTATTTCAGGTAAACAGATTTCAGCTTTATCATTATGATTTCTCGCTATGGTAGTTTAAAAAAATATTAGTTTAAAAAAACTGTAGCGTTAGGAAAAATATCTAATTTTGTTGTCGAAGTGTAAAGTCCGTAACATGCAAGAATGACGCTGGAATGGCAACTTTAGATAATAATTGGAGTGTGACACGCAATCAGCGCAGGCTCAGGCAGCAGGCAAGGGTCGCCCCCACCAAATTACATGACAATTGACATTTTTATATTATTACATTTAGTTTTGGGTTTAAGCGAATAAGGCCAATTAAAAAGAAAAAATAGTTTTCTATTTATGAATTTTTAGCTCCGAAATCCTGCAATTATTACGACCTGTGATTTTACTAAAAGCTAGTTCATACAAAAAAAAAAGACTGAATGCGGTTGAAATGCGGTCACTAAGACGCTTGTGTGGAAAATCTTTGGTCGATAGAGTGAGGAATGAACAAATTAGAAGTGAATGCAATGCTGGCTGTAGTGTGGTAGATAGAATAAAGAAAGGAGTGCTGAGATGGTTTGGTCATGTGGAACGTATGAACGAGGAAAGGATGGTTAAGAAAATATATGAGGCGAATGTTGAAGGCAACAGGAATAAAGGGCGTCCGCGAAAGACCTGGCACGATCAGGTACTACAAGTATTTGAGGATGGCCCTGTTAAAAGCCGCAACAATCGTAGAACGTGCATGAGAAGATGTATGAATGTGGCCGAAGCAAAAGTGGTGTGCCAGGATAGAAGAGTGTGGCGTTCAATCCTCTCTGCCTACCCCTGCAGGGAAATGGCGTGATGGTTAGTTAGTTAGTTAGTTAGTTTAGTTAATACAAATGTTAGGCGCAGAGTTTTTGGGCCCCCATCTAACCGTCGCTTGTTCTGTTCAGGCCGCTTGTATTTTTCATATCAAGCTAAGCGCTCGTGATGTGACGGGAAGGATTAAGTACTAAATCGAAACCTGTTCTACATGGAAAGTTTAGTATTCTTTTGATATTTACGACGTAATAGAAATAAATTCAACATTTAAAATTTGAACGAGACTTTGCAAACCCTCATCTCGCGAAGGTTTTAATTAAGCGGGCACATGCATCTGAGAATACAGTTACACAGCCGCGCGGGCTGGGTACACTTTCCATTTACAATGGTAAGCGATGCGGAAGCGAGGCCACACATCACTGTGCCGGGACTTTTATTCTATCGCGTGTTTGGTGGTCACCCACTACCGGCATCCAGTCCCGGACGGGAGAAGGTTGCGAGGAAAACTAACCCCCACGCAAAAATGTCGAAACACGCCTATTGCGCTTCCAGCATTCGCGACGTGCGCGGTACAATCTTTTTGACAATTCTCGCCGCGTTTTATTCGGCCGCGAACGGCCGCGGGCGGCCGGGGCATTTTGATGCGAGAGGGCTACAGATTAGAGATGGGTCGTTCATGAATGAACTGTTATTTTAGAACAGTTTACTTTACTGAACGAATGAACGGTATAGTTTATTTTAGTGAATAACGTTCATTAGTTCAATAGGTGGAAAGTAAATCGTTCATTGAATCGTAAATTATAAATCCCAAAATCGATGATTTCTTTGGCAGGCATTCTTCTTCTCTGGGTAATGAAAAAAGCGGTGGTTGAAAGATGAAATTTTTGGAAATTGAAAGCACCCGCTTCCCCTAGGTAGCAAAAACTTTCTGGCGGGAAAGAACATTTTTATTTACTTTGGAAAATTGATGTAGATAAAAGTGGGTTTTAAAATTGTACCCCACCGACAAATTTTATTTTTTGATAATTCAAAGATTTTGAAAAAGTGAACTATGAAATCTCTGGAAATCGAAATACCCCTCCCCCCCTTCTCGTGGATTGGAAAATTTTGGGACACCGAACGATGAAATCTTCGGAAACTGAAAACGGCCCCTTGCCTTTTGAAAATTTGAAGTTGAGATAGAAAAAACAATGATTCAAAGAACTTCCGAACGATTCAACAGTTCACTTGATTGAACGTTTCGTGAACGATAGTTCAGTCAACTGAACTAAAATTCCCATCCCTACGTACAGATGTTCACGGTGGAACAGCGTCCCCCCTCCCCAAGTCTCGACGCCCCCCCTCCTCCCATATCGATTTGCGAGCGCCCCCCCCCCCCTGCCTTCCCCCCGCCCGACACTCGGTGTTGACTCAAAGGTGAATAGATTGCGCACGTCGCCGGAATCAATCCATTATTGTTTTTACTTTTTTCATAACAGACCGCGTCTTAATTCATTTACGCGGATGGAAATAAAATTACTCGATTGGCTCCTGCAACGCTATTTCTTTGGCGGATGAGACTGTGGCCTTTGAATATTTTCTTGATTTTTATTATTTGTTTACATTTCGCAACAGGTTTTCTGATGTAAAAATTCCTAAATAAATAATAAAAAAATGGGACCTATACAGTTTGAAATTCTTCTCTTTTTGAAATATTTGCCGCGATTATCTAATTTTAAAATAATCATAAATACTTTAAAAGTAAAATGTTACATTACTCTTTTTGTAATGTAAGCTATCGTGAGTCAACTTGAGCGAAGCTTATCTTCTGTACTCGTATATGTAATATCCTAATTCTTCTGTTTGTCGGTTAGAGAAATTTGAAAGGAAATAAATATATATTTCATTGGAGTGAAGTGCAAATGTACGAATTTGGTGGACATGCAATCTTTTTGTTTTGAAGGTACAGATTTCAAATAGATAGGCAAAAAAAAATATTTTGCCAGAAATTTTAAAATTGGAATAGCGTAGTGCTTCTGTACTTCATGTAGGTATTTTTTTTCACAAAAGTATCCTAAGCAAACGGTTTGATATTTTATTTCTTTTTACCAATCTCTAGATGATTTCTAAACTTTCTCCAAATAAAAATCTCAGCACGTGTATACGGCACTGATATTTATCACAACCCAGGTTATAAAATGGAATATCTTTAATTAAGATAAATTATAAAAGTCTCACAGAGACGAAGCTGTTCGTATGAGAAACGTGTATGGAAGTATTTTTTCGTCGGATGGCCCAGGACTTACGAACTATATGAGCTGGCTTAAGTGAAAACTCTGCACAACGCAGATTGACTGTACATGTCTCTAGCATAATCAAATATATAAAACCTTTTTAGATTTGGAGTATATATTGTAGAACTTCCAAAAATTGTTGTTAAGTGGATATTCTTACGATGGAATTGGTAAACATTGCATTGTGTAGAGTGATCACTAAAGCCGGCTCATACAGGTAGTAAACCCTGAGCCATCCTATAAAAAAGACTTCCATACACGTTTCTTATATAAATAGCTTCGTCCTCGTCGTGAGACTTATATAATGTATCTTAATTAATAATTATCCGTCTGTGGACAAATTCGTAGAAATTCTCAGAATATATAAGTGTATAAAAATCTTGTTGGAAAGTCTATAATTTTCGCATGAATTTAATTAAGCATCACGACACAATTATTTGAACAATATTTACAATATTTTTAATAGTTATAGCAAAAAAAATGCGAAATTTTATGTCGCATACCTCCTTAACTATTGATATTAGGTCATGGTTGCTTGAAAATTTTCTACTCATAATCAAGGCTGGAATCTACCTGTAAATTTTTATGTACAAGTTTTATTACACCCTGTATACGCAGGTTAAATTGTATTTAAATGGTTTCAAACTTTTATAATTAATTTTAATCAATAAAATAAACTATTGTCTTGTGTATCGGACTCCGAATCCTTATCTAAATTTATATTATATTGATTAGTCTGTGGTCCCCGTATCGTGATCTTGCATTCATCGTATCTTTAAATAAAAAATATTAAAAAAAGAAAAGATCGCTCCGCGTGACTGCCAGTGAGATACTGAAAGGGCCAATGGATCAGCTTTAAAAAAGGAATGCCACCACACAATTTACGTGTTAGAAAAGTGAAAATTCACTTTAGGTAAGCCGCTTGCATTAGTGTGAGTAATACCCTCTGTTCGAAATGTGGATACATCAGAGAATGCTCCGGATACCCTGGACGGATATGGTCAGCAACACGAGAGTTCTTCAAAGAGCTAGAGTGAATAGAGAGTTGCTGACAAATATCAAAATCCGAAAGGTATCGAATTTGGGTCATGTGCTCAGAGGAGAAAAATATGAATTGCTCCACCTGATTCTTATGGGCAAGATAGAGGGTCGTAGAGGTGTTGGAAGGAGACAAATTTCCTGGCTCCGCAATATACGCGACTGGACGGGCATAAGAAGTGTTGGAGAGCTGTTTCGTGCTGCCCAGGACAGGGACGCTTTCTCTCGGGTGATAGTCAACGTTGGGGGGACCTGACATGACACCAAAGGAAGAGAAGAAGAAGAATACCCTCTGTAACACGTAAATTGTGTAGTGATTCCTTTTTTAAAGCTTTTCCATTCGCCAATTCAGTATCACCCTGGCATTCATGCGGAGCGGTCGTTTCTTTGTTTAATATTTTTATTTAAAAATACGGTGATTGCAAGATCACGATACTGTGACCACAGACTTAAATCGATTTAATATTTTAGATGAGGATTCGGAGTCCGATATATAAGACAATAGTTTATCTTATTGATTATAATTGATTTTAAGATTTATAATCATTCAACTACAATTTTACCTGCTTATATGTAATTTATTTTATACTGGCTATAACCCATCAAAAATAAAGTGCTTTTGTTATACATTTCGGCCGCCAGTTAATGCTGAGAGAACAGCGCTACCTAGAGTAGCGTCGTGATAACATTAGTGATGGACATTATTAAAAAGAGAATTATGCTTTTTTGCTTCTTATACCATTGTTATATTATATCACATTATTATTGGAGCATTCTGGTAGCGTTGGTGATGGACAGTGTTACATAGAGAATAATATATTTGGATTAATGATTAATACCAATGAAGTATGCGATATAGCAGGTAATGGATTCAATTAATAGTTTCCATTTTCAATAAAGTGAAATATTAAAAAAAAACAATTTAGATTAGGTATATTATTTAAAAAAGCATATACTTAATGTTTTCGTATTATTGAATAACAATTTTGAAATCATATTAATTTTGAAAACGGAATGAGTTTTTTTTATATTACTTGTACTTATGCTTATTTTAGGTTAAGAAATTAAAATAATATTTTCTGTGTATAGTTTTCTGCCGTGTATATGTGACCTCTCTGGCCGACGTTTCAGGGCTGATGTGCTGATGGCTGATGCGAAACGTCGGCCATAGAGGTCACATGTACACGGCAGAATATCCCAGAAAACTATACACAGAAGATTCTGAACGGCCATAAAAACCTGAGAACATTATAAAAATAATATTTATATTTATTTTTGCGTCTGTCATTTACTCAAAAAGAATGTTAC
Source organism: Agrypnia vestita (assembly GCA_016648135.1). NCBI lineage: Eukaryota > Metazoa > Arthropoda > Insecta > Trichoptera > Phryganeidae > Agrypnia > Agrypnia vestita. The sequence goes on from JADDOH010007108.1 coordinate 7,927, forward strand.
GAGATTTTGTAAACGGACTGTTACTCACACTAATGCAAGAGGCTTTCCTAAAGTGAACGGAATCTACAGGTTGTTCTCCTGATGACGTTGAATATGACTTTAACGAAACTTGGGAATTGAGAAGTTGAGAATTGTCTCTCGGAAAAACATACGGTTCGTATAAATAATCTGTAACCATTTACAGCTATTTCATATATTTTCAAAGATATCTGTAAAGTGTGAAATTACCATAATTTCTTTAATGGGAAGAGGTCTAAAAGTTTGCGCACGCGCACTGAGTTATTTTGTCACCACTATAGTTTCGAGAGGTGACACCCCTCTCATCATAGGGGATCATCAATAACATGTGTTGTAACATCAATGTTCCGTACAGAATACGCGAAGATATGATGCGCAGGTCTCCCGTACTTGACTCGTAGAACAGACCAAGACTGTACAGCGGTAATCGTAAACCCGCTGACAGTGGTTGTTCTAAATATTCACAAAAGTGAATTATCCGGTTGCAGGTAGTCCAGTTGAAGTTCCAAAATCCAAAAACAGTAGGTAGAGCAGAGGTCAGAGGTGTTGAGTAAAAGTCAGATGAAGTGGTCCAGACGGCGTATAAAGCACAGAACGGAATGAATCTGTACGCCGACGGAAGTTTAATTTATACACAAATTTAATACCTCCCGGCTTATTTCCGGGAGCCAATCACAGAGAGTTTTTATCGCGCGTTCGCGCACGCGAAATTGTCTAAAAAATAGCTCGGAAAGTTTTATTTACAGAATTCAAAAATTATTTAGAATTTTTACGCCACCCCCCCGGGGTTTTCATCACGTCATTTACATGGTGCTATGTCTTGCTTATAGCATGACGTGATTGCCTGGACCCGCAAGACCGAAGTTAATTTTTTATCAAAAAATATATACCGATCGCAGCGGTATTTGCTCAGGAAAATTTCACAATTAAATTTATAAAATTTGTTAACTATGGTTTATACATGTTTGTTAATGCAGTTTATAAAGAGCCCACATGGGTGTAACTTTTGATATCAGTTTTAGTTATGTACAATAAAATTTCAGTCATTTATAAATATTTCAAAGTGGGTCGCAAAAAATTAATTTTCATTTATTTTTCAGGTGCGCCCCTGACAAGGTAGGTATGTAAAAACATGTAAAATGGGTAGATTCTTATGCAAGGAATTCAACAAAAAACATTTTAAGTTGATCCGGCTGTTGTAGCGTCTGTAAGACAGTTTCAAAGTTTTGACTGAAAAATGACCCTTATCGACATTGGACCACTGCTGATAGTGGTTACGTAAAAAATGTGAAAAATTTTACTTTTTTATTTACATGATTTTCTTTCAGATTTTAGTCTAAATGGCTTTGTTTAGCAAAAATATTATGGTTTGATACCAATTTTATTGAAAAAACCCTCGTTTTTCGTAAATATAAGAAAATCAATTTTGGGTCGAAAATTCTCGTATTTGTTGGTACAAATACCGTTTTTCGGTGGCTGTCGCGCCCGGGACCTTATTAGTGATGAGCCCCGTCGCTAGGCCTATAAAACACTGTTAGTTATATGTAGATTTCTCCGAGATCTGACAAGATATGGCTTCGCGACTTATCGGAAACAATCGGTCTGCAGCCCGTTTTTCCTTCGCATACCAACTCTCTGTCCTCGGATACATATGTAGAAATATTAAACAATATTTCGTAATTCTGTCTGTCAGGCCATACAGTTAGCCGTAGGAAATAATATTTCCTGTATCTGTCTTTCCGCCATACAGTTGGCCGTCACTCGGAAATATTCAATAATATTTCTTATATCTGTCTTTATGCCATACAGTTGGCTACACTCACCACCCCGGTCTATCGCAACAGCGATTTTCTCGTTTATTGAAAATAAACATGTGACAAAGTACATTCATATATGTCAATATTTAGGTTCTTACAATAATTTGTAATAATTTAAAACATGTCACAGCTATTTTATTTTCATAAATTTTCATACATAAATTTGTTCACAAATTTATCAAAGCATAGGACCCGTCTTTACGGTCCTCAGGGTGGTGATGACGCACCGGCGTCCTGCCCGGTCGCCCGTGAATAAGATGACGTCACAGGTCCACCTTGATCGGTGTCCGCAGCGAACCATGGAACTCGGCAATGTCATCTTCTTTGAGGAGGCTCTTTTCAGGGCTATCATTCATCCTGTCCGTTACACTCCCCCCGTGCAGTCCGCCTGCACTCCTAGGGAGGACAGGATTTCCACAGGGTCCTTCAGCGACGCCTTCACTGCGGCGCCCTTGTCAGGGTGATGATCTTTGTTGCGGGCCTGGTGTAGTCGCCCGTTGTGGTTTTTAATCGAACCACCCTCGCCTGCCCGTCGGGCGCGAGCTTCACCTCGATCACTCTCCCCTTGGGCCATGTGTTGCGGGGCATCGCGGGATCGGCGATGACGGCCATCTCTCCCTCTTTGATGGGTGGTGCGGGCTCCTGCCATTTCTGCCTTCGAGCCAATGTCGGCAGGTACTCCCTCATCCACCTTCTCCAGAATAAATCTGCCATTTGTTGCGCCATCTGCCACTGCTTTTTTAAACATACTTTTTCATCCAGCGCCCCATAGAGGGCCAAGTGGTGTTGCGGCCCGTTGTTCCAAGTAGCAGATGGTTGGGTGTGATCGGCGCGTCATCTTGTGGGTCCACTGACACATGCGCCAGTGGACGGCTGTTTACTGTAAACTCGGCCTCGGCCAGTACAGTCCTTACAGTCTCCTCCCGCGGTGCCCGTTCCTTCAGTGTGGCTTCCAGTGCGCGTTTGACAGCACGCACGAGGCTCTCCCAGGCGCCCCCCATGTGCGGGGCGAGGGGGGGGTTGAAACTCCATTCAACCCCGCTCTCCGCTAGATGTTCCTGCATCCGTGGATCATTGTATAGATCAGCCAGGGCGGCCGCCATCTCCTTTTCCGCGCCTCGGAAGTTCGTGCCGTTATCTGAATAAAGGAGGCGCGGATGGCCGCGCCTAGCGGCCATTCTTCTGATGGCGAGTATTGCAGAGTCTGCTGATAGTGACTCCGCCAGTTCCACATGTACGGCGCGCGTCGTTAGGCACGTAAATAGCGCGCCGTACCTCTTTTCCCTTCGTCGGCCGATAGCCACCTGCATCGGCCCGAAGTAGTCCAGGCCGCAGTGATGGAAGGGCGGCGTATGATGTGCCAGCCGACAGTCTGGTAATTGCCCCATTAATGGCGGGTTCGGCTGACTCTTCATGTTGCGGCACGCTTGACATGCTAATTTCACCCGGCGCACGGTCGGTCTCAATCTCAGCACATAAAAGTTTTCGCGCACATCTGCGACAGTTTTTTCTGTGCCCGGGTGATTTTCGCGCTCATGGTAATGGCGTACCATGAGCCGTGTATATGGGTGCGCGCCGTCCAAAATGACGGGCGCTCTTAATCCTGCCGGAATCCCTTCCACTGTGGTCTGCTCTAGCCGTGACCCCATCCTGATGACGCCGTATTCATCCAATCGTGGCGTCATCGGGTACAATCGGCTATTTCTTTCTATGGCCCTACCTTCTTGCAGGGCCCGTATTTCTGGCCCAAAAACGTCTGCCTGAGCGTGCTTAACCCAGGTGCGCTCGGCCGCTGTCTTCTCGTCGGTAGTGACATCTCGGGCGGACTGCTTCCCCGATTGACTGCGACAATTTGCCACAAAGCACTGTACCCAAGCGGTCGAGCGAAGCAGTCTAGTCCATGACGAGAAGCGCACTATTTCGGGAAGTGCTCCCCCCGTGTTGGCCTGCCGGACCGCCAGCACCGTGTCCGGTCTTCGTTCCATTGAGCTCTCGTCAGGCTGCGGTCGTGCTTTTTCTTTTGGCCAGGCCGACTCGCCCTGCCTGAGAAACTCTGGCCCACCGAACCACATGCTATCTCATTTTTATTAGCATTAAAAACTGCGAAGTGCGGCAGGTAGAATTTTCCATTCATGCCGGCCTCCTCGGCCGGCGACAGGGGGTGGGCATATCCTTTGGTTATATATTCTTCTATTTTGGCCCTGTATGCCCCCGCGTATGCCGCATCCTTCGCCATTTTTCGTTCAATGCCGGCCAGGCGGTTGGCAGCGCACTGGCGGCTTTCTGGTAGCACTCTCTCGTCATGCTTCCATAGGAGGCCGGTTTCCCACTGGCCAGTGGGCAGCTGCCGGGTGGTCGCTTCCATAATAGCGGCGGCCCGCGCATCCTCCTTGTTGATGCGGGCTGCGGTGGTTACTCCCAGCGAATCCACAGCGAAATGTTCGCGAACTAGTCCCTCCAGAGAGTTGTCGGTTGCTGGAGACACCGTACCCGCAATTGCCAACACTGTTGCGGCACTATTGTGGATATCGCTCCCGAATACGCCGTGTGTGGCCCATCCTAGGGCCGTGCGGGACTGGATACCGTTGTTGCGCACCTCCTTCACCTCTCTTGACACAATGAGGTGCGCGTGATCTTGCCCGATCAGAAGCTGCGGTTGCACTTCGTTCACACTGGCGTATCCCTCACCTCGCGGTACGCGCCTATTGCTCACCACGCACTGTGAGGGGAGAGCGAGCCTACGCACCGTGCTCGCCCTCATCGGGAATTCGGGCCCGTCACCGCGCACGGTAACACTCACTGATTGGGACCGGTTGTCTGAAGAGCACATCCCACTCGCGCCATGTATGCGCAGACTACGAACCGGTCCCTTGGCCCCGACGGCACTGGCCACTTCTTGCTCGATGAGGGTAACCGTCGATCCCTCATCGAGAAGCGCGTGCACTTTTATTTGCCCGCGGGGGCCACCCACCACCACTGGAAGAACTTTGAGGAAGACATATTGTCTGCCTCCTTGGCCACTCGTCAGGCCCACTGTATCACTGGTTGCTGGTGCGGCGGCTGCAGCATTCGTCGCACCTGGGCCGCCAGCCTTTGGCGCCTTGCGCGCCGGTCCTCCAGTTGATGGTCCAAATCTCCCGCCGCGCCTTCCATTGTGCGGCGGGTTGTGGTGCCTTGCTCCGTGTAGTGTGTGGTGGTGGGGTTCACGGCAGCCCTTGGTACCACATGGTTTGCTGGTACATCTTGATGAGTGGTGATTCTCTTTCAGGCAATTCCAGCATACCTGCGTTCGTCGCACGATATTCCATCGTTCTGGCAGGGGTCTTTTCAGGTATGTGTTGCACGTAGCCAGGTGGTGCTTTGTCATGTGGCACACTGGGCACGTTTCCTGCCGTGGTTTCGGGCGGCGCTCCTCGTCCACATTGTTCACGCTCATATGGTGGACCTGTCCTCCGCGGTGGTTGATCGCCCTTTTTAATCGGCAACCTACATGTTGAGCTGGTCGCAGTAGGCCGGACAGCCAGTCCGACAAGTCTTTCACTGTAACGTTCACGTAATCGTTTCTTCGGTTATGCAGCCATATTAGACGCGCCGCCAATGGTAGCTTCTCTACCATTTCTGTTAGTAGCTGAGGTGAAGTGAGATACTTGTTATCGAAACCTCGTACTGTCGCCACCACATTTCGTATTGTGATGGCATAGTCGCTCAGCGCGTCCGTTGGTGCGTTCGCAGGTATCGGGGGGTGGCGGCGCACCTTTTCCAACATACTTTCTATGATGTCGGTTGCATTCCCGAAGCGATCTTGCAATGATTACATAATCTCAGCTACGTTGCTAGGGTCCACCAGTAGTGGCGCAACGGCTTCACGAGCTCGGCCCTTCAGGGCAGACTGCAGACGGATCAGGTTCTCCGCCGTGGACAGCCCGCACAGCGTTGTCGATTGCTCGAACTGGGCGGAGAAAGTTGGCCAGTCGTATGCATCTCCACTGAAGTTGGGCAGCTCCTTCGCTCCTGACTGCCGCGCCAGGATTGCCGACACCTGAGCAGCTGGATTGCTCAGGGCTGTGGTGTCGGCTTGTCGATTCTTTTGAAGCACCTCCTCTATGATGGTAGTCAGGGTTTCCTTTGGGTCCCGTTGGTTGAGGACCCATTCCCTGGTGAAGGTGCTTGGTTCTGGCACGGCACTGCTGGTGGATGCCCGCCTAGTCCGGTCCTCCTCGGATGTCGTGACGGTGGCACCCCTGGGTGGGCGCCTGGCAATGGCGCTATCCAAAGGGGCCCCTGCAGGGTCACCATGGTTGTCCCGGCCTGCCCCGGGTGGCCCCATAGCTGGGGGTCCAGGTTGATGTTGGTTCTCGAACGTCGGTCCCTTTTCAGGGCCCTCATCTCTCGTCCGGCTTCCAGCACGAGAGCCCTCAGGTGGGTGTACGTCCTCGGACGTCGAGATGCCGGCCGCTGCAGTGGTTGTCAGCCTCGCTCCAGTGAGGCTAGCTTGCCGCGGTTGCTGCTGGTTGGCTTCAAGCATACGGACCAGTGTGTCCGTATGGCGGCGCTCCCTGCGCAGCTCGTCCCTCAGACGTCGGATGGTGTCCTCGGTCGTGGATGACCGATAAGAGCCACGGTCTGACACAGAACGGGTCCGCTCTGAGGCCGGTGGCTCCCCTTGGTAGAAGTCGTCTTCCTCCATGCGTCCAGGTCTTTCTCCAGACTGCGACATCTTGAGCGTCGTACAGGATCCCCGGCTCGATAGGACCAATTGTTCCGTACAGAATACGCGAAGATATGATGCGCAGGTCTCCCGTACTTGACTCGTAGAATAGACCAAGACTGTACAGCGGTAATCGTAAACCCGCTGACAGTGGTTGTTCTAAATATTCACAAAAGTGAATTATCCGGTTGCAGGTAGTCCAGTTGAAGTTCCAAAATCCAAAAACAGTAGGTAGAGCAGAGGTCAGAGGTGTAGAGTAAAAGTCAGATGAAGTGGTCCAGACGGCGTATAAAGCACAGAACGGAATGAATCTGTACGCCGACGGAAGTTTAATTTATAAACAAATTTAATACCTCCCGGCTTATTTCCGGGAGCCA
>JADDOH010007109.1:0-10882 GCA_016648135.1 Agrypnia vestita
ACCTCAGTACCCGAGTACCTGAAACCTAAATTCAACTTTCTATCTAACCATGGCCTTCCGTTCAGCTGACAGTTCTGCACTACCCATCCCTATTCATAACACTGAATTCTTCAGCTCCTCATTCAAAGTGACACTTTGTCACTTTGCTGGTGTCACCACTGAATCACTAGGCGAGTATCATAACCAATATACCTATAAGTAATCGTCTAAATCAATCTAGTATTTAATTCTTCCTTGTCCCCATCCATCTCCTACTCGTCTCGTTATAATGGAGCTAGTTTTGTTATTATAATATTGTACTCCGGAAACATATTTCAACTTTTCAACTGAATTGTGTAGTTGTTTGGAAGAAATTGCTGGTAATAAACCCGCCATTGTAATAGTGTGACTGCAAAAAATTAATAAAATTATCCCGACACTCAAAAATAGATCATATGTATTTGTTTATGTCCGTGTACATTTACGACTTGTGCATATTTAAATGAGACCTTTGGAAAGTAGTGCATCTACATGGTCTAATTGAGGGGAATATAAGGGATTTATAAAATTTTGGGTTTCTATGTCTCTATAGACTATGGTGCAACATCACTTTTTATCATCCAAAAAATACGCAGTGGTGGAGTACAAATCATTTCATGTCAAAAAAAGGTACATCAATATAGTTACATACTACACTAGTGTGTAAGGCACATCAATGTACCTCTGGATGATCTAAAAAAGACCTGTTTATTTGATGTCGAAGCGATACGGATGTCAAACAGATTTCCTTCATCACGCAAACCAGTCATTGCAATCTGGAGTTTTGTCTGTAGAACAAGTTTTTGATTAATATTAATTTTTTTTTAAATTGCTAATATTACGTTAATAGTTAGTAGAAATTAGTTTGTGTTAAAAAAACTAAATTTTTTTTACACAGATCTACTAATTTCTTCTTCTAAAGAGTTCAAATATTCAATTAAAACCAACATTTTCATTACAATGATGTAAATATTGACATTTATCAGATTGACCTTTCTGTGTCTTTAAGTATAGGGGTAACAATCAACATTAAAACAATCTTGCTATTCTAAGAATAAGAATGATACACGATAAATGACTCTGAATTTGGAGTTACAATAACTTTTATCTGTCCCTCAAAAACAGATGTTGATGAAGACTTTGTTAATAAATAAAGGGCTTACATATTATATAAATAATAAATTTTACAAAAGTACTTTGTCTACGTTAAAAAGTCTTAATTAAATGCCTCATTATTTGTGAAAAATAGTATTTCATATGCCAGAGAGTATAGAACTCAGTCAGAAAATAGTATCACTAATATCCATCCATCAACTTTTTTAGCTTTTGACTTGCATAATTTATTATTGTCAGATTTAAGATATAATTTATATGGTTTTAGCTGCTGAAAAAATTGTTTTCTAACGTGACGAATTTGAACAAATTACTTATTTTACGTAATGTGACGTACAGGGCTACGATATCTAAAGAGAATGTCAGTCTAAAAGATTTTTAGCAAATGAAATAGCATAAATATGGCAGACGACGGATGGAATCACGCCGGAAATGTGACATATTTGTTTTGGTGTCACTTAAAATATATAAAAACATTCCTGTAAATATAAATAATGAAACCCCGCTATGGATGCGTTTTTATTCATGCACTGGGGAAGTGGAAATATAATATTTACATTTGCTTATGCAAATATGTAATCAGCGATGTCGCTGTCTTGTGACAGAGATAAAACATCGAAGTGCACTCAATATCGAGCAAAAACTGCAATTTCTGGATTTCAGGTTCATTTTGCTTAACCCACATTTTAAATATAAGAACGTGTCAGAAAGAACAATTTTAATTTGTGTAAGATATTTATACTATGTTTAAGTAATTAAGGAATCTTTAAGCCAAAAACAATAAAAATAATAACGCATGAGAATATTTATAAATGTGGCAAAGTGGTGTACCAGGATGAAAGAGTGTGGTGTTCTATTCTCTCCGACTATACCTGCGGAGAAACGAGCTGATGGTTGGTTAATTAATCAACAATGGAATATTAAAAAAACAATTTAGTGTGAAGCATATTTGTTATTATGAATAATTTAGCCTTACTACCTAGCATCGCTGGAGATATCATATTCCCTTATTATTTTACTGAAGAAAAAATATATAATTATAGAAAGAAAAAAAATGAAACAAATTAAAAATCATTACAAATTATTATTTTAAGACGATTTACAACACATTCAAATAAATTTTTTCCATGTGTTCTTTAAGAAGACTATTTTTTAATTATTTTTATTCTTATTGTAAAACCGTAAAAACGTAAAACAAACAAAATGGCATCATGTCTTATTTTCTGACTTTTCTGAGTATTTCATAATTTAGTCTTGACCAAATTTTGGTACATCAAATTAATTCAAAGTATTAAAAGCTAATATTTCGGGTTTATACGTAGGTACATACTAGTACGGAAATCATAAATATACAGGGTGTAACAGAACAGGGTGGAGTTCCCAATACTTTACAGGTGGATTCCTGTCTTGATTATGAGTCGAAAATGTTCAAGCAATTATAACCTAATCAATACCTAATATCAAAATTTGCATATTCTTTTCAATAAATATTTCTGACTTATTTTTTTACAAAACATTGAAGTATCATTACAATAACTTATATCGATTACAAAAAATTTATTCGTTTCAATAAATGAAAAAAAAAAGCCTGAAAATTTCCAATTGGAATTGGAAGATTTTCTATAATTTTATTTGACTTTTATTAAGGGGAATGAATTTTTCATATTAGATCTAAGTTACGGTAATGATCGTCCAACGTTTTGCAAAAAAGTCAGAAATATTGAAAAAATGCAAACTTTGATGTCGCCTATCTCCTTAACTACTGATATTGTGTCATGATTGTTTGAACATTTTCGACTCATAATTAAGGCAAGAATCTACCTGTAAAGTATTGTGGACTTAAATTATGCACGGATCCCAGGATAGGATTTCCCTTACCGTAGTGTATACAGAAAGCATTCACAATTCAACATTCGTAGTGTATAATGTATTTGGAACATTAGGTTATTATAGGTACACGATATAGAATATTTAATTTTGTAAGACAGTGTTCGTTATTTTTTATTTTGGCCGATATAAATACGATCTTTAAGTGCCATAATTATAAATAAATTACTCTCTTAAAATTATTTTTACCCGGCAGACGTATTTTTATGGTAGCGCCAAATAATTTTTGGGATAAAAAATGCAAATTACGATAATCGTATCCTGACGCACTTTTAAACAGGAAAAAACAGTTGACCTGGGCTCGGGTCAACCATTTGTTAATACTTGCTTGCATACTAAGCTGCAGACTTTTACAGTTTTCGCTCGACATAAAAAACAGAAATGCACTACGCTTAACACAAATAAAGAATGTTTCTGTGACTGTAAATTCTATTTCAAACATCAGTGACATAACTACTAATAACCAAATAACCCTCCTTTTGTCGGGATATCAAGATTGTTGTAACGGTAATTGTTATCCTAACACTTAAACATTTTGTACTTACTAGCCGTAACCTGTCAAAAATGACAGTACTTTTACATGCCGGTTCCTAAAGAATGAGTAGGTATTTACTTATTTATAGCCGACACCCATGAAATAGTAAAAACGACTTTTATCAAAATATTTGAGCATTTTTTACTTTTTTCGCTTTGCACCTTATCTTTTTTTCTTTTATACATCCTATTTATTTACTAATGCTTATTTTTTATGTCAATAATTATTACTTTAATACTTATTTTTCGCTTCGCACCATGTCTTTCTTACTCTGTATGCCTTATTTATTTGAATAATTTTTGCTATATACCTTATTCCTTTTTATATCTTACCTATTATGTATCTTCATGTGATAATCTCTGGTTATATATCCATATCCTCTTATATTTTTACATATCGCTCTTATTACAATTTAATATAAGTATATTTTTATGGAATGTGTGGGACTGCACTAATTTACCCACATACCGGAATAAATATTTATTATTCTTATTATTTTATTTTATTTCCCCAGCCGGCAGTGAAGTGTACTAGTCTAAACCCTGGCGACAGGGCGGAACATGAAATGGTTCGCGTCTTTGCTAAGTCTTATATGTACTGTATTTGTACTGTTACGCAGGCTCGGCGATAGTAACATCGCTATCGTTGCCGCCTTCGGGTTTGCTGGCCCGGGGTTCCATACCCATCTTCGGCCGTTTAATTTCGTTTTTTTAGCCGTGAACTCGAACAAAATTACGGGGAAAGACAGACAGACTGATGGACGAACGGACGGACAGACAAACAACGAAATCATTATGTTTAATTTGTCTACGCGGAAACTTTCTATGAGAAAGGTCGAGATACTGATGAAATACGTTGCGATGATTGTGCATTGATATATTTAAAAAAATATTAATTTTTAATGCGATTCTTACAATTAAAGCATTTCTCGTAATATAACAATTTAAAGACCTCATTTGATATTATTATATTGTAAGAATTTTCCTACTATGTACGAAGATATTGAATTTTATCTTATTACAAGACAACGTGTGTCCAGTACTATCACTGGATATTGATATAGACATAATAATAAATTGTATTACATCATATTACATTAAAGCATTAAAACAAAAGTGATGGTGACTCAACCATCTAAAATTGTCTGGTAGCAGTTTGATCTGCTAATTTAACTATAGAGAAGGGTGCTACGTTTATAGTATTTTGAGTATTGCACTTTACAGCCAACACAATGATTTTCAATTAGTGTATATTATAGATATCTCACAGAGACGAAACTGTATTAATTATGGGAAAGTAGGTATAGAAGTCATTTGGGTGTAACAGGACTTATGACCTGTCTTTTTATGGTTGGCTTAAGTGATCACTTTACACAATTGTAACATTCGCCATTTCCACCCATGATAGAATATACCATGCTTATTCATTTTTTGGAAGTTGTATATATGTTCAAATTGCGTGAAGCTTTCATATATGAGTTGTAAGCGCCTTTTCCATGCGGCCTGTACAAAGCCATTTTCATTCCCCTAAATCCCCACAGATGTCGCTAATGAGAAAATCTACAATTGATTTTACGGAATTTTGGGAGCAATATACTTTATTGTGTGTAATGAAATTCATCCGAATACTTGCATTACACTAGGATACGCCAGGAAATATTATTTCCAATTTTTGTTAAATTCCTTTTTTTACCAGTATTTACAATTCAGAATATTTTGAGTTTGTTCAAATCTTTCAGAACAGTGCTGGATTTATGTCATAGAGACATAAATCCAGCACTGTTCTGAAAGATTTGAACAAACTCAAAATATTCTCAATGATTTTCACTCATCGCATCGTCTGAATCATGTTTCGACATGATAATGCCCTCTTGCCGCAGGATAATGAACTCGCATTGATCAATATTTCAGCGAGACATTGAATTTACACAAAATATTTATTTATGTAGATATTTATACACGAGTCTATATAATTATTGCAAAATGGCTGCATTAACTAATATGTATGTTCAATCGTTCCCGCTATGCAATTTCTAAAGCAATTTCACGATCAAACAACTTTTGAAATTAATTTAAATCTATAAGTTTTTCGATTCATTTTAATCAGATTAAACCAGAAACTTCAAAGGATTTGGATTAATCACAGAGAATACTTATTCAGAACGTTCAGATAGTTAAAACGGTTTTATGAATGATATTTGATTCGTTTATAGTCAATATCATTTTTAAATGTATTTTTTAGATGTAGGTACGTTCTCAAAACATTTACTATATCTAGGTATTTATTTTAATTAATTAAACAACTTTGTATATACCATAGATATTATGTTAAATAATAACTCTACGTCTACCGGTTTCGATATCACCGTATCTTCATCAGAACGGACGCAAACATTTTTGCAAACGCAAAAAAAATTGCGTCCGTCCTGATGAAGATACGGTGGTATCGAAACCGGTAGACGTAGAGTTACTAGTTAAGTGGTTAATACAAAGTTGTTTAATTAGTTTAAATAAATAAATATCTCCAACCACAAAGTTAACGCTATAAACATCAAAAATTTTTACTACCTCGGCTGCATATCAAGGACTATGGTAATCAATGAACATAACTAGACATCTTAGACATCTTTAGACAGGCGGCCCTCGTAGTGCAGTGGATATGACACTGGCTTCCCACACCGAGGGTTCCGGGTTCGATTCCCGGTGAGGTCACATTTTAATCAATGTGATTTACTCAAGCCTGGGTGTTTTGTGATGTATTTCGCTTCTGTAATTGGGCCTCCTGGCCTGTTGAAGCGTAAAAAAAATACGTTTTTTTTTTTAAATCTTAAAAATTTGAAATCGAAAAAACTTCAGATAGATAAAACGTCACACTCATTTCTTATTTGACACTCAAATTTCGTTCCTTCCACGCTCTTAGTCTCGCATATTTTTCTTCAAAAGTGAAACTATGGCTGCATGAAAAGGGAAGGAAGCATGTCCAAAACCTACTAAAATCCATGATATAAACTAAATTTGAAAAATACTAATCCTACAAGAGCATTTACTTTCATTTTTCTAAATACTTTTAATTGTTTTATTTTATTTTATTTTATTAAATATTCTATTCAGATCATTTTTTTTCCTTTGTCTATAATAGAATTAATTAACACCATTATTAGATTGTAAACATTTAATTATTACTATTACTCAATTTTAATTGGCAATAATATTGATTCACAAATGTTATATAAATACTAAATATTCTTGAACATTATACTACTGGAAGAGCACTGTCTGCTATAATACAGTAAACTACTAGTGTAGCAGGCAGGGCATCAAATTAATTGTAGTGTTTACTTGCTGCCAAGACTCTCAGCAACAATGAAAAAAGCTTAATTTAATTTTGTAAACACTAATTGTAAACTTTGTAAACTTTGTAAACTTTGTAAACTTTGTAAACTTTGTAGATTTTGTAAACTTTGTAAACTTTGTAAACTTTGTAAACTTTGTAAACTTTGTAAACTTTGTAAACTTTGTAACATTGAATAAATTGTAAACTTTGTAAACTTTGTAACATTGTAACATTGTAACATCGTAACATTGAATTGAATTGAATAAACGAATTGAATTGAAAAAAAAAAAAATCTTAAAGATTCAAATATTCTCTTCTACAAAATTATTTAATGCCATTTTTAGTCTGCAAGATTTTACACGGGATTCGGGTAAATTCAGTTTCAAGTTTGCATTTAGAGTAAAAATATTATTATTTTTCTTAGTTGGTATGAGTAGGTAGTTATTGCATATGTGTTACTAGGTAGGAGTGTAGTAGAGAGGCAATTGAGATGGTACGGCCAGGTTGGACGCAGAGCAGCAGATCACTTTAACCAGGCGATCTCCATGGATCTTCCCCGAATTGTATCCAGAGGAAGACCAAAAAATTCACGGGAGGCGCAAAAGGATAGTCACGCATTGGTGACGTTATCCAGGACCGAAGAAAGTATACTAAGGACGAGGAGTGCTGACCCCAAAAGTCGACTACGACTGTGAATTGCGAAGAAGCCAGGGAAAAGAAGAAGGTACGAGTTATCCACTTGAATTACCTAAATGCACTGAATTACTCCGCCAGAGTTTATACACACGGTTGATCTTCAGCAACATTATTTTATTCCTTAATCTATGATTGTCCATTCAGTTTCGCCGATATCTTGGTTTCTTACTATTTCAATAGAAATTACTACATGCTTTTCAAATTCTGTAATATATGTACGTACCTCATTTCGTCGATCTGATCGTTTCGTATACCGCATGCGTAATCTATGTGATCAATTTATAATTGTGTATATAGACAAGGATAAATTATTATAAGGCAAGAATTTTCTGCATAAGATAACATTTTTATACCGTTTACGAATGAGGTTTAAACATTGAGATATTTTATGAAAATGGTATGTGACGTCAAAGCTTCGAATTTTTTTATATTGAAACCGAAAATTCTATAATTTCGTTCATGTTATTTATAAGCGTATTGATTATTACATTATAAGGTTAATTAATATTATTTTATTATGATTATTACATTATAAGGTTAGTTAATATGTTTATATAGTTTAGAGTCCCGAATGCAAAACCTTCCACCTTTTCAAAATATGCATTTAGAGATAATGGGGTTCAAAGTTCTTCGATCCTCTAATTCAAATAGGCATAATATCAATACGACAAAATAAAATAATTTTGTTAATGTTTCTTTAAAAAATCTCACTTTAAAATGGATATTCTTATAGGTACTTAACTTTAAAAAAAATCTAAAATGCAAATGTATCAATTACTTTTCATCGCAATACTTTAATGGAAAGTCGCGCAAAGATGATTTTTTGGTACTTAGTACATTATATATATATAGTATGGTAAAAACTGCTTAAAAAAATATCTTTTATTGATTACTAAATCACCAGAAACAAACTTAACTGGAGCACTGTTCTTTAATCAAAAATAATAATTTCGTTGTCTGTCCGTCATAATAATTTAATAATTTCGTTTGAATTCACGGCTAGAAAAACTAAATCAGTTGGCCGGAGATGAGGCTTAAACCCCAGGCCACCAAACCCGAACCGGCCGCTTCGCGCATGTTGCTACAGCCGTCTTTCCGTGGACAGCCAAAAATGTATTATAAATATATACTAGGGCTTAGCAAAGACGTGAGCCAATGTTTCGTCATTTTTGACGGGTTGCAGCTATTCATACTAGTTTCGCAGTAGTCACTCGTCTTTGAAACACTTTAAATTCGTTTTCTAGAATATTCGCCACACTTTATTCGTGCTGTCTATTGCTGGTTTCTATGGTTTTGCCCATACGCTAATGGTGCCGCTTGCAAATTAGAATCTGAATGATATGGTATAAACTTGTGTTTTCTAGATCCTTCCAGTTCTTTCTAATTTATTTCGAGCGTGCAGTGTTAGGAAACCCTCGATTGTGTATTTCTAGCATCTCTTGACAACGCCTGTATATTTATTTACTCATTCACTCCAAACTATTACGTATGGAGCGTATACATACTTTATACATGGCCCACTTTTACAGTACCTGAAGAAAATATAAAAATAATTTGGATTTGTAACTTACAGCGACTAATTTGTAATTGAAGTAATTTGTTGTTTTTGGTAAATGCACCGACATTATTTGAAATGCGTTTCAATGTGTCACAATGTTCATTTTTACTGCGCTTTTTCTGACGACCCAAATACCTGCTGATTTCAATTTTATTTCGGCGAACGATTAAGATGGATATAGCATTGAATATATAACATATGTGTGCAATGCGCGGCCACAATTAGAGCGACGCATCTCGCAATCAGCGTCTGTCTAGATCAGAGGAAACTTGATTCTCTCGTCCAATAACTAGCTCATCCATTATGACAGTCCGTCATTGGCCGCTGTAGCAGATTATTGTCCAATTGTGTGATGCAAAATTTAAAAAAAATCGACCAATTACTAATTTGATAAATTAACAAACTGCGAATAACTAATTAACCAAGACAGAATGGACACATTGACAATACTCTGTCCCGGCATACTATTTTTTCGGCATTTCGGTTGCTGAAGCTTTTAACAAGGTCACCCTCTAATGTTTGGTTTATCTGGTCATGCCAGGTCTTTCGCGAACGCCACAACGTTCCTGATGCCTGCCGCATGGTGATTGTGAATTATAGACTTTTTTCGATTCTTGAGATTGAGAAATATTTTTTTAGCAATTTTGTGAATCTCGAGAATAAGAGAATTCCATAAATTCCATCTCGATAAAATCGAGAATTTTCAACATTTATCATTGATATCGTATATTAATTTTTAAATATTTCAAACTGAATACTTAAATAATACGACACTAAACTTTTTTCTTTTTTATAAATCTTCACAAATAATAATACAACAAAAAATAATATTTACGAAATATAATATGAATCACGACTTATAACAAGAAAAAATATTTTATAATTGTTTTGGAGAATAATGATCCACAAATTTGTCGAAGAATTTACTGAGAAAATGGCTTCTTAAACAAAAACATTCTATTGATTTATCCGATTATCTTGTTCTCTTATTCGACATGAAATTTCCAGAGGTTAAAAAATTTATCTCCTTCTGTGTCGACGTTGGTTTTATCGTAGATACTTGATTCTTTTAATTTAGGATTGTCTGTCAATTTTCCAGTTGCCTCGTAGACGTTTATCTATTTTGTCAGTGTCCGGAAATGTACAACGACAGAAAGTGAAAATAAAGTGAATAAAGTGTACCAGACATGAGTGAATATTCTAGTTCGATGAATTAGGGTGTACTACGGAATAGTGTTTAAGCTAAAGTTTGTGTCCAATGACTTTGAGTTTAATAAGAGTTTGGAATTACTTAAAAATGAATGTTCTTAGGTTTTCACGGCCACTCAGAATCTTCAAGTTTGTGTTTACTGGGGTATTATGCCGTGTTGTTACGACCTTTCGGGCCGACGTTTCGGATCCCATTGCAGGGTCCATCATCAGGGCTGATGTGTTGTCTTGAATGTTGGTGTTGTGGTTAAGTATCGGCTTGTAATACCGTGCCGAAGTCATGATGTGTTTGTATTGTGTTGTATGTATGATTCATCTGTTGTCTGATCACTATCTCTGCGGAGTCTGCGACGAGAATGACTTTGAAGCGCCGGATACCAAGATGTTTTTAATTTGAGACCATCATCTCTATTAATGTTTATCGGATGCTTGTAGATTTCTAGTGCTTCCTTGATAAGACGCGCATGGTGACTCTTAGGCTTTCCAAGGATTATCGGTTCGAATGCAAAATGATGGCCGGTATCCAGAAAAAT
>JADDOH010007110.1:0-57266 GCA_016648135.1 Agrypnia vestita
TCCTGTTAGTGTCTCTAATAAATAAAAAAAAAAAAAAATAAAAAAAAAAATAAAAAAAAAAGTAACATAAGCTCAAAGTCGTGCCTAAATTAGATCAGCCGTACACAATTTATATTTTTTCTCGTCAAAATTCATGTATCGCTCAAGCCGCCATTACGATTTGACTGAGGCGGTGGGGTGTCCGGAGCTATGTTTTGCCAGTGAAATCAACTACATGGCGTTAGTGGTTTCAGCACAATCGCAAAGGATCATCTTACCCCAAGGGATCAACTCGTACTACTTTCCCCTACCTACTTCTTTAATTTATATGAGTTCATTTGTATGTAAAATAATTAACTAATAAAAATAAAATCCCGCTTTGAAATGGTCTGAAATATGGATAATTTGAAAAGATTCAGATTTTTGATTGGAATTTTCCAGCGATGTCTGTTACTTTTTGAACACAATTTAATTATGTTTTGGGCTCCTGTACAATAGCAAAATGAAATAAAAATAGTTTATTACAATTTTGCATGGTCAAAACTATCTCAGCAATATTGGCATCGGGTAAAATTGGCAAATAAATTCATGAGCACTCTGGAACACCAATGACTGACAAGAGATCTGGAGGGTTAGCCATGGAACCTTAAGGCCCCCATTCACGGGCACTCCATTTGCCAGCACTCCACATCGGTGGATGACATCCAAATTCGTACCACACTCACGATCACTGCTCCACGCGAAGCCACTCCATTTTTTTGTCAGTTAAGTGCAACTACCGGACGAACATGAGCCAATCAATACCTCCCCGTGAGAGATTAACTTTATTAAGATTAAAGATTAAATTACTTAGCGTCTGGCATCTTAGCGCATTGAAATTTTTGCCTTTTAATATTTAATATCTTTTTAAAAAAGTTTTAACTCGGATAGACACATAGAAAGGCACTTCAATGTTATTTATATGAATAAACCTTGCATAGTGATAATCTGCTAGTCAAACACGGATATTAAGATTATTATTTTAGTGATATAAATTTAAAAAAGGTGTCAAAGCGTTTACATTAACATTCAGTAATGTATTACTAGTGTTGGGAATATCCGTAGGTCGATGGAATGAAAGAATGATCTGTTATTTAACGTTTATTCCTCGACCGGAGTTAGGCTCCGGGAGCAAATAAAATATACAGTGTTACAGTGTGCACATAAGTTAATTATCAATCACAAGATAAAATAGTAAAATATCGAAAGTATAGGACAAAGAGAAATGTACCACAGATATGAGACGCGGACCCAGGTTTTCTAAACAACGACCGGGCGGTACTTGAGATGAATCCAGACTGGGGCACGGCGTCATCTCATCCGATTCCCTTTGCTTGCATTTGTTTACGTAACCGGCGATGTCTCCGCCGCAGACGTTGTTTATGTTAACCTAATAAAAAAAAGGGTCCCCGGTCGTAGGCAGGTAGATGGCGGCCGGCTGAGCGCCGCTACAGCACTCCCCCCCCAGCAGCTTCCTTGATGGGTGGAGCGGGAGCGAGGAATGCTGCGATGAAGTTCATTCGGTGTTAGAAATCTACATGTCCAAGCGATCTGGGAATCGAACATGTCTGCCCGAACGTGTGGTAATTTTGGTAAAATCTGGTGACTTGGAGACATTTTGATGGGATGATTGTGGTGTTGTCAAAGTAATCGGAGATTCCGTCGGTTCCGTGGCTACGAAGGCCGGTTTGAGGCGATCGATGCTGACAGTTACGTCCTTCCCTCTCACACGGATTGTATACGTCCTCTCGTTTCGGCGGAGGACTTCGTGGGGACCACTGTATGGTTGCTGGAGTGGGCTCTTGACGGTATCGTCCCTCAGAAAGACATGTGTAGATTTGGGAAGGTCTTTAAAAATGAACTGTCTCCTCTCTCCATGGCGGGTGCCTTCTACTGGTCGTAGCTGGGTAAAGTATTGCCGCAGTTCCTTGATAAATTTGTCAGTGCCATCGTCGACCGTCGATCGTGTGGTGAGGAATTCGCCTGGTAGGCGGAGTGGTTCTCCATAAACCAGTTCGGCTGAAGTGGTAGAAAGGTCGTCTCGCCAGGCAGCTCTGATTCCCATCAGTACGGTGGGAAGCACTTCTGTCCAGCGGTTGTTTTGGTGGCATTTTATGGCTGCTTTCAGCTGGCGGTGTAGTCGCTCTACCATACCGTTTGCCGCAGGGTGGTATGCAGTCGTGTGGATTTGAGTCGTTCCTGCCAGGCAACTTAAATTCCTGAAAAGCCTCGATTCAAACTGCCTGCCCTGGTCTGTCGTGACTCGGAGCGGAGTCCCGAACCGGGTAATCCACCCCTGGTAAAATGCTCGCGCCACCGTTTCTGCCTCTTGGTCCTTGATTGGAAAAGCTTCTGGCCATCTCGTGAACCGGTCCACGCAAGTCATGCAGTACCGACATCCTTCTGACATTGGCATGATGATGATGTCGATATGGACATGTTCGAACCTGGCCGAAGTTTGAGGGAAGGTTCCTAGAGGTGCTGATACGTGCCTTGACACCTTACTGCGTTGGCACTGGAGGCAGTTACGTGCCCATTTCCTAGCGTCAGCTTTGATGGACGGCCAGACATAACGCTGTGTTATGAGCTTGACCGTCGCCTTGCTACCTGGATGAGCCAGTTGATGGACCGTATTAAAAGCTGCCTGTCGGAACTTCTGTGTGACGAAGGGCCTGGCTGTCGTCGTAGAGACGTCGCAGAAAAGGTCTGCGCTGGTGCCAGGAATTCTTACTTTTTTCAGCTGTAAAACAGATCCTTCCCGCAAAAACTTCTCCAATTCCTCATTGCCCACCTGGTCCTCAGCTAACGCTGTGTAGTCCAGGGGAGTATCTATAGTCTCTACCCTGGAGAGGGCGTCTGCGACAATGTTGTCCTTGCCCGCCACATGCCGTATGTCGGTGGTAAATTGGCTGATGTAGTCCAGATGTCGGAATTGTCTTGGCGAACACTTATCAGCTTTCTGCTGAAAGGCGTAAGTGATCGGCTTGTGATCTGTGAATATGGTAAATGTCCTGGCTTCTACCATGTGGCGGAAGTGCTTCACAGCAAGATATATGGCCAGGAGCTCTCTGTCGTAAGCGCCGTATTTCTTTTCGGCGGCACCAAATTTTTTCGAGAAAAATGCCAGCGGTTCCCAGTTTCCATTGACGAGCTGATGGAGTGCGGCGCCGGCTGTGGTCTCGGAGGCATCGCTGATGATTGATAGCGGTGCGTCACACTTTGGGTGCGCGAGCAGCGTTGCCTGAGCAAGGGCTTCCTTACACTTTTCGAATGCTTCGATGGAATCTTGTGTCCAAGGAACGGGCTGTTTCCCTTTTTGGTTTCCTTGGAGGAAGTCGTTGAGGGGTGCTTGCGTTTCTGCGGCCCGGGGCAAGAATCTACGGTAGAAGTTCAATGCCCCCAGGAACCGGCGGAGATCTTTAATTGTCTCCGGTCTTTTATAGCCCCTGATAGCTTCGACTTTCTCTGGAAGGGGGTAAGTGCCCTCGCCGGACATTAGATACCCCAGAAACTTGACTTCTGGTACTCCGAAATGGCATTTGCTGGCGTTGATGACCACACCGTATTCCTGCAGACGCTGGAACAGTATTTCGAGATGGGCCATGTGCTCTTCTTTCGATGCCGAGGCAACGAGTATGTCATCGATGTATGCGTAACAGAAGTCCAGTCCCCGGGTAACTTCATCTATGAAGCGTCGAAAGGTCTGGGCTGCGTTCCGAAACCCGAAAGACATGACAGGGAATTCGAAAAGCCCGAACGGCGTGGATATGGCCGTCTTCGGGACGTCTTCTCGTGCCACTGGAATCTGGTTATATGCCCGTACCAGGTTAATGGTGGAAAAGATCTTGGTACCTCTCAGAGACTGAGCGAAGTCCTGTATATGGCGAACAGGGTAGCGGTCAGGAATAGTCCTGGCGTTCAGGCTCCGGTAGTCACCGCACAGTCGCCACTGGTCGTCTTTTTTGGGGACCATGTCTAGTGGTGAAGCCCAACAGCTCTCTGAGGGCCGGGCGATACCGAGGCGGACCAAGGCCTCAAACTCCTTCTTAGCTCGCTTGAATTTTTCGGGAGCGAGGCGTCGGGGTCGTTCAGCTACTGGAGGACCCGGGGTGGTCCTAATGTGATGGGTGGTACTATGCTGAATTTCCTTGACCGTGCCGTCCGGGCGCGTGAGATCGGGAAATTTCTGTAGGAGGACATGGTAAGAGGACGTACCTGCGACAGTCTTGATGGAGGCGACCTTGTCGGTGCTCTGTTTACCGGGTGCTGTCAGATTCGTCACCTGGTCTAGTAGCCGCCCATTCCGAACGTCGACCAGCAATCCGTACCTCGCCAGAAAATCCACTCCGATGATAGGCCTGGAGACATCGGCAATTACGAATCTCCAGGTGAAGTCGCGTCGAAGGCCCAAATTCAGGGTAAGCGTCAGGCTGTCGTAGGTGGCAATGGTACTGCCATTTGCTGCCGATAGCTCATATGCCTGTTTTGCAGGGCGTCCATGGACCAGGCGCCGTGGATAGACACACAGGTCTGCACCCGTGTCCACCAGGAACTGAGTGCGGGTTATTCGGTCCGTGATGAAAAGGCGACTTACTTGATTAGGGCTGGGGATGCTGGTCGCCATCAGTTGGAGCCCTGAGCGTTTCCCTGCTCAAAAGAACAGGGGGCTTGACATTTATGGGCATTGGCTCGAAAGCGCCAATGGTACCAGCAAATGTCATGGGGTTGCGGTCCCCTAGATCGGCTTCGGGTACGTGATCTTCCAGTGCTGCGGCTTCTAGGGTGTGGACTGGAGCCTCGGGACTGGCGGTCCTGCATGCGTAGCTCCGCTATCTCTCTGCGCAACGCGGCCAGCTCCTGTTGCAGCGACTGCGTTTCAGTCTGCCCCCTCGTAGTAGTGGAGACCTCATTGAGGGAGGGCCTGCTGGTGTAGTCGTCAATGGCGTCGGCGAGGTTAGCCACTCTGTCTAGTGGGGTATCCTGCTGAGTGGCAAGGACCACCTGCATGCTCCGCGGAAGACGGCCCATCCACAGCGTTCTCAGAACCTCGTCGGACACTGTATTTCCCGCAAGAGTGCGTAAATGTCGGAGGAACTGGGACGGCTTGCGGTCCCCCATATCCTCAAGCTCCAAGAGCCTCCTCGTCTTCTGCTCCTGGGTGGAGCTGAGGCGCCGCGTAAGTTCACTCTTAAGGAGGGCGTAGGCTCCAGCTTCTGGTGGGGCAACGATAATATCCCGAACCTCCTGGGCGTAAGTGGGGTCCAGGGCTCCCAAGACATGACCAAATTTGGTGGCGTCTACCGTTACCCCCGCCGCGTCGAAACTTTGTTCCACCATGGCGAACCACAACTCGGGGTCGTTGGGGTAGAACGGCGGAATGCGCACTGCCACGCGGCTGATTTCTGGGGGCACGGTGGCGCTGCTGGGTAGCTCTCGGAGTTCTTTGTGCGGCTGGGACATCGTGGGGATGCTTTGAGCGTGATCGTTTCACTATCGCCTTCCCGTAATGTTCGTTTACGGCCGGTATAGAGTCCTTTCGGGAGTAGTGGTACGCACTTACACACACGAGATGTAAAACACTTTGTCCATCTGCACCCCTGACGCAGTGAACGTTCTTGGCACTTCTGCAATACGCCAGGGAGTGTGTTAGTATGCGCGCACTTTCACCGTTCTTTATAAATTGTCACTGTTTACTATCTTTCATCCATTCGGCTTCCCAAATTGAAAAAAAAAACTTCATATCACGTCGGGGTCACCACTGTTGGGAATATCCGTAGGTCGATGGAATGAAAGAATGATCTGTTATTTAACGTTTATTCCTCGACCGGAGTGAGGCTCCGGGAGCAAATAAAATATACAGTGTTCCAGTGTGCACATAAGTTAATTATCAATCACAAAATAAAATAGTAAAATATCGAAAGTATAGGACAAAGAGAAATGTACTACAGATATGAGACGCGGACCCAGGTTTTCTAAACAACGACCGGGCGGTACTTGAGATGAATCTAGACTGGGGCACGGCGTCATCTCATCCGATTCCCTTTGCTTACATTTGTTTACGTAACCGGCGATGTCTCCGCCACAGACGTTGTTTATGTTAACCTAATAAAAAGGGTCCCCGCTCGTAGGCAGGTAGATGGCGCGAGCCGGCTGAGCGCCGCTACACTAGGTTTAAACTAGGTGATTTTAGTTGATCAACTTCAATTATTTATATTAATTCTGTCAAATTAATATACAAAATATCTTATTAAATTCTTTTTTGAAGGTCCCTCTCAAAGACGCTATTTTTTTTTTGAACTGTATCTTTATTCGCACTTTGATCGACCTTCTGGAATAATAACAATAGTTCTTGCATAGCGGCATTTCGCTTATTTCGATCATGATAATTATAATGACAGGTCATCCAGAGATATGGCGATTCCCTGTACATCTCAATCAGCTCCAAAACAAATTCTTTTCCCGGCATCATGCATCCGTCCGTCCTTCACCAGAGCGCGCGGCCGACTGAGCACTGAGCCTCAAAATGGATTTCGGTTTTGACATTCACGAGCAGCTCGGCGCGGAGTGGCGTGGAGCGGCGCGCGGGTTCCGCATTCACGATGAGTTGGACGGCGGCCATTGGAGCCGCGCCGCAATGGATTTTGGAATGTTTGGAAATCCAACGTTCGGAGTGATGCCATCAAATCCACGCGGTTTTTCACATTCACGACGAGTTTACGCCTTGATTTGGAGTGATGGAGTGGAGTGCTGTCAAATGGAGTGCCCGTGAGTGGGGACCTTTAGATATTACGGATTTTATAATCCGATAAACCGTTTGTTAAGGCGGTACATACATTTTTTAAGCTGTCAAAGTGGCAATATGTGTCGGATAGATAATGCTACTTCAATACGAGATCGAGACATGAACAAACGTCATATCAGATAAACCTTGCAAGAGCGTATTTTTTACATGTTCTTTGAGATAGAAAGGTTGCGAGGAAACGAGACAACCGTATGGAGTACCGACGTTTAAAATATATGGGAACGCAAGTCATGCGCGCGTACCATTATTAGAATTTTAAATGTTTTAAGTCTAGAATATAAAAAAGCGTATGTATATTTCTCCAATAATTTAGGTGTTGTAAAAAAAAATAAACAACAATTTTTCTTATATCACTGTTTTTTAATTTAAAACTTTTGTCGAATAAGCTGATTTAGATATTATTTTGACTTCCGACTGAAATGTCAAAACACCTGTGAAAATAATTGAATTTAACTAATTTTTATTTAAAATAAACAAAAAACTACTACAACAATATGTATTGAATTAAAAATAAAATTAAAAACCATTTATCTACATTTTTAAAATTGTCTCGTAAATTAATATCTTAGTTGACTTTCAAATAACAATGACATCAACGCGAACATAGCGAGTCAGCGAGCAAGTCGGCAAAAGTGACATGCGTTCAATATTAGGTTATGAGTAGAAATGCAATTTAATACAAAACCAGTTAAAAAAACATTATTATCTGCGATGAATATTGCTTTCGAATATATAATATGATATTATTTTAAACTAAAGTCAAATTTGGCATAAAAACACGTTTTAAAGTGATTTTTTTATGAAAAAATTATCGGACTACATGAGCGCGTCCGCCTCTCCCGGCTGGCGCGCGGATTGTGACCTGCAAACTGCACAATTTTTTGACACATTTCATACTATAGAATTTTTATTTTTAAATATTAATTAACGTGTTTTTTATAAAATATTAGCTTTTTAATAGTGAATGAAGACTCAAAGTGCGAATATAGATACAATATATCGTTTAAAATCATATTTTTATATGAATAAACAACATTTGAAAATGACCAAAAATCGTAAATATTTAAGCATGTTTGAAAAATGATATCTTTTTTAATATTGAATATTTCTTAATTTCCTACGTACAGATTCTAGATAATTAAGTAAACTTTAGATGTATGAAAAAACATATTATGCTTACATACAAATTTTAAACGAATCACACTTTGCCCGGGAACATTAAAAACGTTTTTTTGCCGCGGCCTATGGATTAATGCCTATATTTTTCTTAATTATTATAAATAATGTTCAGTTTATTACTTTTATATAAGAACAAAGGTTCTATCTAAGTTAACGCCCTAAAAAAATGCAATCTATCATATAAATTCTGATATAAATGAATAATAAAATCCCACATTTTCGTAAAAAACGCCGAAATATGCATTTGCAGTGAATGTACCGCCTTAAAAACATTTGTTCAAAAAAAATTTTAAGATATTTTTTTCTTCTAATTGCTGTCAATTTTATAAAATTTTTTTTCCACATTGAATTTGCTACATTGTACATATTTCATTTCTTAAAGCCATGTATTCACTAGGGGACAAATCGCGAAACATTCCGCGCGGCATGTCGCATCAACATCTACGCTCATGTTTCGGGGACAATGACGCGGTCATTTGACATGTACACACCGGGACTCGCATATCACTTGTCGCGGAAATGTCACCCAATGAGGTTATGATGACGGCTGCGCATCTATTTACACTTGTCGTTCGATGAAGTTGTGATGACAGCTGCGTATCTATTTATTTTAACGAGTTTATCGAAACGTAAGAGGAGAAAAAGGTGGTGGGTGCGAAAATATTTACTGCAAAGAGAAAGAAGAATGGATATTCTATGCGATCTATCTGACGGATCTTTTGTCAATTTCACTCGAATGACAACAACTGGTTTTGACAATTTATTACAGTAGCCGGCAAACATCTTGAAATTTTACGGCATAGTGGGGGGAAGTTTACGCATATACCTTTCCACCAAAGAGACGCAAATTTTGCCTTCTGCGCATTCCCCCACTACGTCAAAGAATTTCAAGAATTTTGCCGGCAACTGTACAAATAATAGGGCCTTCCATAGGCAAGCAAGACAACGCTGTTGGCCCTCACATCATTTTATTTTTATATTCACGGTTTGAAGTGTCCCACATATCAATATATCGATATTTTTTTTGATAAAATATCGATATTTATCGTCGATATATTTTTTCGCGATATATTAAATATCGATATTTTTTTTGTGATATATTTTTTCTGGGATAATCGATATTTTTTTCTTGGCGACCTTTTTTTGGTTACCTTTTCCATTTTTTTTCGGCGACCTTTTTTGGCTACCTTTTTCATCTTTTTTTTTAGGGTATCTTTTTCATTTTATTTTTGACGACCTTTTTAATTTTTTTTGGCGACCTTTTTTTTGGTTATCGATATATTTTTTTCGATATATCGATATTTTTTTGGCGACTTTTTTTTGGGTACCTTTTTTATTTTTTTTCTGGCGAGCTTTTTTTGGTTACGTTTTTTTTTTGTCATCGATATTTTTTATCGGACAATCAATATACGTCGCCAAAAGCTTATTCTTCTTACATTTTTGAAAAAAATAATATCGATAAATATCGATATATTTTTCTCAATGTATATCGATATATTTTTCTCAATGTATATTGATTATTTTCGATACTTTTTTAAAATATCGACTCGGTATGTATCGATATTTTTTTTTCATTTACCCATCCCTAATGGCAACGTTTCCGCGGCACGTAGAAATGCCCCGCTATGTTGTGCGCGACGTCGCGGAACAGTGCGCGACGTTGCAACGTCACGTAGACTCTATGCCGCGCGTGATGTTGAGAGATAATTTGTCCCACGGTGAATACATGGCTCAATAAGCACACGATCTTCTTTTTCGTCTTGATCAAATGTGTACTAGGGAAGGTTGCATGTCATTCACAGAGACTACAGAAATAGACAACATGGCCATTTTATGTTTTTTTTTCTAATAAAATAATAGTTTAATATGTAGGTACCTTAATACCAATAAAAAAAATAATCAGCACCTTTTAAAAAAATATCCAATTTCTTCGTAAATTTTACTTTTCCCATAATAAAATAACTAAAATGTTGCAAAAAAATTTATTCAAAATTCTGCAACGTTTCAATAGGTTTATTTGACTTGTATTAAAGCGAATGAATTTTTAACATTCAATATAAGTTACTTTAATTATAGTCCAACATTCCACAAAAAATAGATCAAAAATATTGAAAAATAATGCAAACTTTGGAATCGCTTATATTTATATCTATAAAAGTATTCCCCGCGCTGCCTCTAATTCAGACGGTAACCTAATTGCGTGTCGGCCAGGGATGGTAAAAAATATCAATATTTATCGTCGATATTTCTTTTCGCTATATATAAAATATCGATATATTTTTTCGAGCATCAAATTAGTATGTTTTTCGATATTTATTTCCAGCGACCTTTTTTTTTGTCCCCAAAAACTTTTTCCCTTACTTTTGTTACCTTTTGAAAAACTAATATCGAAAATTATCGATACATCGATATATTTTTCTCGATATATATCGATTATTTTCGATATTTTTCTAAAATATCGATATTTTTTTTTCATTCACCCTTCCCTAGTGTCGAGGTGCGAGCGAGACCCGTGGTCATCCATCTCACATTTTCGATTCGTACTTCAGAGAAGAATTTACCTGTAAAGTATTGTGGATTAGCTCTGTGTCTAAGCATATAGCCCTATTTTCCTTTTTGCATCGGGGCCCAAGAAAAAAACTTGGAAACAACACGTAAAACCAAAACCACGATTCCGTCAGATTTTTAAGAAAAATCCACAAACTTTTGAAGATGAGCCCCCACTGCAATATTACTTTGATCGAAAATTTATGACATGATTTTGAATATGATGATACTAGCAGGAAAGCAATGTTTGCTGTGCAGCAAACACAATTGTTTACCTGTGCCTACGTCAGCCGCTTCGCGGCCAATTGTTTCTGGCATATTTCCACTTTTAATTACGGGTAGTTATTATTTTAATTACGGATAGTAATTAGATATAATTAAGACAAAGTATTTATTCAGTATTTCTAACCGATTAATAAGTCGGAGCGGAATAAACCACAGTTCGTTAGGTAGATACCTACTCTCTTCTCTTCTCGCAGTGTTGATTACTTTTATACAACATTATAAAAAATGAATCTAATACAACAATTAATAAAAAATTAATCTAATACAACATAATAAAAAAAATTAAATATAAAACATGAATGTTCCAAACCAAAAATGTAATTAAAATTTCAAAAAACAAAATATTCTCGACCGTAAAAAAAATTCGATTCTACCAAGATTCGAAACCGGAATCCTCTGATCCGTAGTCAGATGCGTTATCCGCTGCGCCACACGACCCAATGGGCACCATGGCAAAATTATTGTATACAAATAGAAATCATCATACGGAGACAGAAACAAACGACATTGGTTAGCGTAATTAATATATTGATAATACACATAGATACAAACCTTCCCTTCCTTTTCACCTTCGCTATGATAGACAATTTTAAAGAGGCGTGCCAATCACACGCGCGGATTAACAACACACCCGTCACCATCACACTCAGTCACTTAAAAAATTAGAGAA
This sequence comes from Agrypnia vestita, assembly GCA_016648135.1. Classification (NCBI taxonomy): domain Eukaryota; kingdom Metazoa; phylum Arthropoda; class Insecta; order Trichoptera; family Phryganeidae; genus Agrypnia; species Agrypnia vestita. The sequence goes on from JADDOH010007110.1 coordinate 11,502, forward strand.
GTACCTAGCGTGCCAGCCATTTAAAAAAATTTAATGATAAAATGCCTCCTTCAATAAATACGAAACACGGCCGGTAATTATGATATTTAGACTTAGATGAGAGTAAAAAAAATATTTGAAAATTTTGGAATTTAGTAATTCTAAAAAAACAATTTTTATGTGAAACATTTTATTTTAAAATATAGAAAAAACTTATTAAATAATTAATTTTTTTAGTGAAATTTAGTGAAGCAATTCTTATTTCTTGAGAGGCTTAAGTACGTTTTGCATTTTTCGCACATTATATATTTTTGTTCTTCTTTTGCACTTCTCGGTGTAGCAATGTTATTTTATTTTTTTTATTTTATTTTATTTTCATTTATTGGTTTTCTTACAGCCATATAATTAATCAATCTTGAAAAAAACAATAATTGATGTACAGAGTTTTGGGCCAATTACAAGAAAACACATATATACAATCGATAAAAAATAAGAAAAAACATGTCCAATAGTGAGTTTGTGTGAGTGTGTGTATTTGTGTTTATTTATTTATTTTGTTTTGGGAAAAGTTAACAGCAAAACAATCTTAAAAATTTTCCACTGAATTTAAAAATTTAATTTAACATACATTAATAGCGAATGGAGGGGAATGTGGGACGGGAGTAGAAGGGAAGATATAATGTACAAATTAGTTTGGGTGCGGTAGTGTAGATATTGTTTGTTTTATGTTTCTTATTGTTGCGTTGAAAATGTCAATGTGGTGATAGTTTGTGTTAAATGAATTTGTGGATCTGTACATAAAGGATTATCATCGTCGTAGCCATCATACTGTTGGGAAGGTTCGTCGTCGATGGAATGAAAGAGCGATTGGTACTTAATGTTTATTCCTCGGCTGGAGATAGGCTCCGGGAGTAAATAAGATATACAGGTTACAGTGTGCAAATAAGTAAATTGTGAATTATAAAAATAGTAAAAATATTAACACGTATAAAGAATGATAAAAATATTGGACAAGGAGAAATGTACCGCGGATGCGAGACACGGACCAAAAGCGTTTTCTAAACAACGACCGGGAGGTGCTTGAGACGAATCCAGAATGGTGCACGCCATGCACGGCGCACACTGTGGTACATTCCAAATCTAGCGGAACTTAATACAATGTATACTAATTTAATTTTTATCTCCAGACGTACATAGATTTTTATGAAACTTTTTCTGAATGTTCATAAATATATTCTTTACATGTACGCATAACTAAAATCTATTCAAATTCATAGAGTTTCATGCAAGAAAAAAAAAACAGAAGTCGGTTCATTCGACTTATATTTGCACAAATTGAGCTTGTTTTATATACAACATGTCACATAATTAACGCAAACCCTGAAAGTACTTTCTTAAGAATCGGCTACTGGTCTAAAATGTACAAGCAACCGTGACCTAATATCAATAGTTATGGAGATATGCAATATCAACGTTAGAATTTTTTTTCAATATTTCTAACTTATTTTTTGCAAAAAGTTGAACTATCATTACAGTAACTTATATCGGTTATGAACAATTCATTTGCTTCAATACAACTTCAATAAAATGATAAAATCCTTGTAAAAAAGAACTTTTTTCAATTTTTGTAATTAATCGAATCTTGCGAAGGGTGGAACTCTGTTTTCGCTTTCTTGACAAGATGGTAAGCTGAATAAATATTTAAATTTTTACCCCTCGACTGTTGTCTCAGTGTGTTATACTGGTGGGTACTCAATTTGGCATTGACCATAAATGTCAAGGCGGCTTCTAGAGAGAGTTTAGCTCTGGTACTCCAAAAATTCGTCTCGTTTTTTTTATTCGAGTAGCTCAGTAAGGAGACTCAGCAGCTACCTCTTTCATTAGATTGGCTGCATCCCTTTTTCCGGATGATCTCAGACTAACTTCTGCCGTTAATTCTTCTTGAGTTTTTGTAGAAACTAGATCTATGATTTTTCTCTTTTGGATTTTCGAAATACATTTTCGAATGACTTCCAAGGCCGACCTGATCGTACAATCTCGTAAACCTGCTGAACTTAAGGATGGAAGCAGGTCGAGAAACTTAGAAAGCAGTGATACATCTTCAAACCACCCATCATGTTCAGCCAAAAATTTCGATAATTTTCTACAGCTTTTCTCCAACTTCCCATCTATTTTTGCGCTAAGACTACTAACGTAAATTTTTAGTTGTCAAGGCGTGCTTTTCGAATCAACCTGGTTGTGTTTTTGTATTATTAAATTCTAAATGCACCTGTTTTGATTCTTTTTTTTCCACTTAAAAGCCATACTTAAAATATTTATCTTCTCATTATTGTAGGTACTCCTAAAGAAAATTAAAAAATATTGTATGAGTGTCGAAAACACGTGCCGCCAAATTTAATGAAATCTTACAGAATATGAACCAAAGCAGTAAATAAAATTATTTTCTCGTTGGGTACCCATGGATATTTTTTTGTAAAACCAAAGCAAAGTCACACTTCTTCAAAAATATTATAATTTTGACATGTACAAGTAAATGGCTTTGTATCTGGCAATTAAATATATATATTGTAATACAGTTTATTTTTTAAAGTAGCCATAGACGTGAAGATAAAATATATGTGTGTATTAGTAACTGTGCTTCGAAATAAATTCACTTTATTCTTGATCACAATGACTCAAATTAACGAACAAAGTTCCTGTCAGAATGACGGCCTATGCAAGTGTCACTTTGCCAGGTTGCCATATGAAAACCGGTGCTGTTATTTAGCAAATAATTATCAAAACATATAGTCTAGGTAATTGGCTCATGTGCATATATTGCTAATTTTTATTTGCTTGCTTTTTAATTTTTGAATAAAGTTCCGCTAGATTGCGAATATATTACAGTGTGCGGCGTCATCTAATACGATTCCCTTTGTTCGCATTTATTTACATAGCCGGCGATATCTCCGCCGCAGTCATTGTTTATGTTAATCTAATAAAAAAAGTAACCCATAAAAACCAAGTTTTTATTATACAACCTTTCTTTGAAAATATAACAACAATTAAAGACGAATTAAAACATATAACATAACAGTAAACTTATAGTTATAGTAATTTTATCGTAATGTACTATATATATAATATAGTATAGTAGTATATATATATATATATATAGTTTACTAATATGAATAGAATAGATTATATAGATATATATATAAGAATAAGAAACCCGTGTTTCCTTATCCGCGAAGTTTTCTTCACAACCAGATACTACCACCCCATGGTGGTTATGGCGGTGGATAGCCCTTGTTGTCCCATTGAAAATGTGCGAATTTGGTGGGGGTGGCTGAGCAAGGGTGGGAGTGGGTGACGAAAATGTGCATTCTAGCACATTGTTTTGTTATGGGAAGGCTGCAAACTTCAGATTGCTCCAAAATAGGCCCGCCGACTGTTTCGGTAAGTGTAAAAGGTTCCGGAAAAATTCGCTCTAGAAAGTTCTGGAAGGAGAACCTTCTAGAAAATTCCCGAAAGTTCTATAAGGTTCCAAACTAAGTAGCGAAGTGTGCCAGTGAGTCAAGAACTTTTCAGAATGTCCAGTAAAGCTCTAGAAAGTTCTGGAAAGGGAGTGTTCTAGAAGATTCCCGAAAATTCTATAAGGTTCCTGTTACGGACAGGACAAAGCCCGCGCCTACCGTCAGGCAACCGAACTTTCGAGTTCTGTAGTTGACGCAATCACGTCATATAAATGGTAGAAATTTCTGATGTGAATGAAGCAGAGCAAAGGCCCCTTTCAGGGCCAACACCGATCGCCGTGACCCGGTTGGGGATGGGTACCGTGCCGAGGACAGCGCGCGAGTTCTCGGCTGCGGTGGTTGTCCTTATACGTGTCTCGGCGTCAGGCGGCGGCAACCGAGAAAGGGGGAAGCGAATGGGAATGAAGTAGCTTCATAAAATCACATCTCGCTGGGAGCAATAAAAATGCGTACACGACATGGGCTGAAATGTATATGTTTTTTACTGAGAAATGTTATATGAAAATCTTAATTTTCAGATTTTCAGAGTTTCTAAAATTATGGAATTTATTGAATTGTTTCAGAGATCTCAATGAGACTGAATCACAATTGTATGTAATAAAATGTCGCATTTCATTGCTCCAAGTTGAGGAGAGAGAGCGGGAGGTGATTTTATTCCACATGTAAAGAGCATTGATGCCTGGTTGCCATGACAACCGGGTATCATCATCATCAGCACTTGGTCACCCCCGACCCAGTCGGGCGTGAATACCGTGTCTAAGTCGGTAACCTGGGCGACAGGTCTGGAACTCGCAATTAAAAGATGAATCGAGAGAAATGATGCTCTCGGAAAGTAAAATTACGCCTCGCTTTGAACATGTAAATGTGTTGTACAGCGTGATCCAGACATGTCTTTCATACTGGCACAATATTGTATTATAAATGCTAATGAATGTCTCTGATTTCAGAATTTGGAATTCCTTGTTGAAATCCAGGAGCTTGACAGAATTGCATCATGACTGTATGTAAAAATGGAATGTCACATTTTATTGTTCAATAAAAGAGAAAGCGGGAGGTATTTTTATTTGCGTAAGACGCAAGTTTGCCCTATTATCTGAACCATTTTGGTTGAACACTGAAAGTAAAGTCATTTTAAAATCCCGGCAAACTCAGTTGCCGGTCACTTTGAAGAAATTACATGGTCAAAATATTTTATGAAATTTACCTAAAATAAAGAGTTGTCAAGTAAATGCACACACACACACTGCGCGATATAGTGAGTTATCGGCAGTGATATGGTAAAAAACACATTTTTTCTGATAATTGAATATCATATGGGAATTAATCAAAGTGAGATTGCAGCTCTCACAGACTTAAAATCAAACTGAAACCTTTTTTACAGTGTTCTCAACAAGAATACTTCTTAAGTTAATGTGTTTTTACGCATGTAAAGTTATACCGGGACGCCGGAGAAATCTAAATGAGAAAGTTTTCTCCGCGGCCCCCTTTGAAGGCATATAGCGCAAGTAATATTTGCAGGACAGACTTGAAAATATTACTACAAGACGCGCCCAGTCAATACCTATCCATTGGTAATGCTAAGACATCGATAAACATTTGGTCACTAATTTTTAATGAATTTAATCTGACCACCACTGAGGTAAATTTCCGCCGGAATCACAAAAATAGAAATAACTTTTGACAGAAGTATCCGATCTTGATGAATCTTTTTGCATCATGATCGCAAAGTAAATACCTATTCAGAGAGTATACACATGCCTATATAGGCTCATGTTTTGACTTGGAAGAAAAATTGACCTTTTGAACTTTTCTTAAAAACGCGATAAGTATAAAAAACCACTTTGTCCATAGACGAAAGTGGTATCAAAATACTCGTTAGGGCGAGTACTATGCAGTAATCATGGAAAAGCATCGCGTAACAATTAAATTACCTACTTTTATGACCTGATTTAACTTCGACCCTTCACGGTCGACATAATTAACGCATTTTCATAAATTAGTAGGACCTGCAGGTCCGATGAACTGTGTCACGGCCTTATGCAAGGTCAGGCCTATACGTGGCATAGTTTGTAGCCCTGTGGGATACATGCAAAACCTGTAATTAACCATTTTTTGTCTTCAGACCGAGATCAGTACGGCCGCTCGCGGGTTTAGTTCCTAGAAGCGCCGCGAGATGACACCAGTCGCGGTTCAAACCGCGGCGACAGAGAGGGGAGATTTGGCTCACTCTGATTGGGTTACGTAACATGCTGTCATATCGTATCTTGTAAATCTCTGAGAATGTTATATAATAAAAAGGTTTTGTAGAGCGGTGACCTGTTACGCTTTACGCGTGGTGATTTAAACGCTGTCGGATCACTTTCATCTGCATTTTATTTATCTCCCGATACCTATTGGAGAATTCTGCTGGGACCTGACTACTGCAGTGAATCTACGATCCAGCCTCCGCGATCTTCGGCGCCTCTGGCTGAGAATTTTGGACGACGGCCGGCGCTTCTCTATGACGAATTTCGCATCACAGCGAAAGTATGCTGTTTGACACGAGACACCCGTGCTGTATTTCTTCGGCCATTACTACGTTTCTTGGCCGACGGAGCGGACTGAGCGGACCGCCCTATATTTTTGTTTGTTCTGTCCGGAACAGTTCCAAACTAAGAGGTGAGTCGAGAAGGTTCCAGAATGTTTTATAAAGGTCTATAAAATTCTGGTGGCGGAGTGTGTCTGTGATTCTATAAGGTTCCAGACTGTTCGATAAAGTTCAATAATGTTCTGGATGGAGAACGTTCTAGAAGATTCAAGAAAGTTCTATAACGTTCCAAACAGTTATGTTCGATGAAGATCTAGAAAGTGTTGGAAGAAGAACGTTCCTAAGTGAGTAGCGGAGTGTGTCCATCTGTCCAGAAGGTTCTAGAACGTTCATGAAGGTTCTCGAATGCTTTACAAGTTTCTGGAAGCAGAAAGTTCAAGAACGTTTGTGATGGTCGACATAGAGATAGATTTAATAAATTTAGGAAATCTTAAAATAATAATATTAAAAAAAAGCCAGGTATGGTCATCAAAAATATATTTCTTCTGTTTTTGAATCGTTTAAAAGTAAAAGCCTGATATATTTCTTCTCAGGATTCTATGTATAACAAGAGGCCGACGAAATATCGAATATTCAGCTATACAAGTAATAGTTCTTAGATCTTTATTATACCATAGATATAATTCTGTGTTAAATTAATATTGTTTACTAGGTGCCCGTTGCACCTAGTAAACAATATTAATTTGATAATTTGAATAATAAGAAGAAGGTTGACGGTAAACACTGCGCGCTGAGCTCCCCTTTCCGGTGACGCCCCGATCGCGAAGATCGGACTGCGCGTTCGGGTGTAAAGGCCGAAAAAATTAAAAACAAAATGTATCCGAAATGTTTGAAATGGCCGCGCAAAGGGCAAATGGCTGCGCGGTCGAAACGGTCGAAACCGGAGTACCACCGCTGCGCTGCCGTGGCGACCGCTGCACGGCCGTGGCGACCTCTTTGCGGCCGATGCGACCGCTGCGCGATCAAAAAGAAGCGTCCACTGTGTCGCCGAAGAGTATTTTCACTGATTTGTCAGTTTTTAAATCATTGTGTGCCCAAAGAAGAAGGTAACCTTACCTAAGAATGTAGTAGCAATTTAACTTAATAAAATATTTTTTTCCAATTTTGCGGTACTAATGAGACATCTATAAATTTTTTTTATAACCTTTATTTTAAAAAATACAATCGATGGAATTTTACATCATCTACATTTCTGCATTTTTATTTTATTTGTATCTTGATTGATTTTTAGAAAAGTTGTAAACGAATGAAATATTTATCCAATTTGAACCTGGCCTATATTAGACATATTTTTTTTTTTTACAATGGCAGACTTTAGAATTACGTCCGCTTTCATCCGCGTTTTGCTGTTTTGTCTGTGGCTTCGCGGGGAATATTTAAATTACATTTCCAAAAAATAAAGTCTGTATAATTTAACGTTTTCTATATTTCTGCATTTTTATTTATTTTTTATAATTATTTCAACGAAAGTTTTAAAATACTTATGAAGATGGAATTTTATTTTATTTTATTTTATAAGTTTTCTCAAAATGGTGATAAAAAATAAATAAAAATGCCTAAAGATAGATTACGTTAAATTCTACAGATTGTGGTTTTAATAATAAGAATTAAGCATTTTCCCGCGAAGCCACAGTTAAAACCACAAAACTCGGATGAAAGCGGACGTAATACTGAAGATTGTAATTGTACCAAAATTATTTTCAATATGATCTATAGAGACACTATTTTTCTATCGATCGAGATATCGATGACTAAAATCGGATGACGCGTTTAGAAGTTACAGCCAATAAACTAAACATCAAAAATTTACCGATATCTCGAGGTTCAAAAAATTGTCAATAGATGTCTACCTGGCCCCGGAAAATGGAAATAAATATTTTCTTTAATAACTTTTCTAAAAAAATAGATAGAAAAAAACTAAAAATGCAGAAAGATACATCACGTTAACTTGTACAGGTTTTAGTAAATATATTTTTTTTTACATCGTCATTGCGAAGCCACGCCCAAAACCGCGAAATTTTGAGCGATTTTTTAAAAATTTTATTTGATAAGTTTTCTCAAAATAGTGATAAAAAATAAATAAAAATGCCAAAAGACAGATAACGTTAAATTCTACAGATTGTGATTTTAAGAATAAGAATTAAAAATTTTCCCGCGAAGCCACAGTCAAAACCACAAAACTCGGATGAAAGCGGACGTAATACTGAGGTCTGTAATTGTACCAAAATTATTTTCAATATGATCGATAGAGACACTATTTCCTTATCGATCGAGATATCGATGACTAAAATAGAATGACGCGTTTAGAAGTTACAGCCAATAAAGTAAACATCAAAAATTTACCGATATCTCGAGCTTCAAAAAATTTTCAATAGATGTCTACCTGGTCCTAGAAAAAATGGAAATAATTATTTCTTTAATAACTTTTCTAAAAAAAAATAGATAAGAAAAAACTAAAAATGCAGAAATATATATCACGTTAACTTGTACAGATTTTATTTAATGAAAATTTTTGTAACATCCTTATTGCAAAGCCACGGCTAAAATCGCAAAACTGGGAACATAATTTTGAAGCCTGCCATGTTAAAAATACCATGCCATATTGCCGAATAAAATGGCGTTTCGGAGTTACAGCCAAAAAACTAAACATCAAAAATGTATCGAAAACTCGAGCTTTTAAAAAAACTCAACAGATGTCAAAGTTGATCTATAAAAATTGAAATCGTTTCTAACTTTTCTAAAAATAAAGTTAGAAAAAAATTAAAAATGTAGAAAGGTAGGTAATTTTAAATTCTACAGATCGTGAATGTCAGAAAAAAAGTCTCGCCGCGAAACTACGGTCGAAACCGTGAAACTCGGGTGAAAGAAAATATTTTCTTATATATTATACTTTTATGATAATTGAATTATCAAAAAAAAAATTATAAGGATGGCCGATCTTACAAAATCTTGAAAAAAAAATGTTTTTGATTTTATTTCTGTTTTGTTGAATTTTATTTTATTTTTTAATTTTGGTTTTTAAAAATTAGGTTTTTCTATTTCGGTTTTTGATTTTGGTTTTTTGCGTGAGTGCCACTGCGCGGCCATGGCGACCGCTGCGCAGCCATGACGACCGCTGCGCTGCCCATACGACCGCTGCGCAGCCGTAGCGACCGCTGCGTTACCGAGGCGATAGATGCGCGGCCGTGACGACCGCTATACGGTCAAAACGTGCCTCCGAAGCTTGGAATGTTTTCATAGATTTGTCAGTTTTAAAATCATTGTGTGCGTAAAAGAAAATTATTTATTATAGGTCAGGTTAGGTTAGGTCGTAAATGGAAAAATATGAATGAATATGTAAAAGATTATGTATCCAAAGTAGAATTAAAAATAAATGCTTTTTTAAAATTAAATATAAAATTAACATATCATTAACATCTTTTTAGACTTTTTATAAAAAAAATATTTTAGTTTATTTTTAAACAACGGCTTATCCAAAAAAGTAAGAAATAAATTTTAAAAAACACTACATTAAACAAAATAAAACAACAATTTTCAAAATTCAAATCTGTCAGAAAATAACGAAGAGAGAAAAAATTAATTTAATACTATAAAAGAGAGATCCCTGAGACGAAAATAGCTGAAAAATATGCAATTTTTAAATTGTCGAAATCCGGCTTACGTCAAAATAAAAATAAAATCTCATTAAAAAACTTTCAAACACACGTATCGAAAAAAAAAATTTTTATTATATTTTTTTTATATATAAAGATAGAAATTTTTTTAAAATATAGCAATCCTTGCATACAAAAAAATAAAGATGGCCAGACTCGGCACAAAACGTCATACTTCAATTTTGAATCCGATCACAATACAATAAATAATATGAGGTAAAAACGAAATGAACCAAGCAACAAAATAAGAATAAGAAGAAAAAAAATTTTAAAAAATGTCACGCGGCAACGACTTATCTTTCGTATTTTTTTAAATTGTCATTATCTTTCATATTTGCAGAGAAAATCGTAAATATGTCCGAAAAAAGTAAAAAAAAAAACGCCAAATAGGGCTTTGTAAAAAAAAACTACATGTAGAAACCCTAGAAATCCATTTCCGCCTACCTTCCTTTCCCTCTGGAAATAAATTTACATACTTCCCTTATGCATTAATGTACTCCTGTATCTCATTTATTCAAACAATTTCTTTCTTCAATCTTTTCATTACTCCTGCTACATATATTATGTTTTCTCTATCTTTTATTACAATGAATTCTAAATTCATCAAGCGAATTATTTTAATTGGCTTAGGGCCTGTTATTTGATCAGAAGTAATAGTTATGAAAAAAGCATAGATTTTTACGAAAACGGGTATTTTGATTGGAAGAGAATGCAAAAACTATGCTTTTTTCTTAACTATTACTCTTACTTCTGATCAAACAACAGGCCCTTGATATTTTTATTTATCACATATGTGGCGTCTCATATATAAAAGCAAAGGTAGCAACGTCCAAAAAATTTAAAAAAATGTTTTGAAAGCATTCACCGATATCGACTCATTTAAAATGTACTATATTTTAGATTTTATGTATCTGTCCCTTCCAAAATCATGTTTTCTGTAAATTTATTTCGTATAAAATATCGAATTCAGTATATTATAAATTAATAATCCTCGATGATTACATTTAATTTTTTTTCGATATTGCTGCCTTCGCTTTTATACCCCACATATGTTATATTTATTTTAACGAATAAGCTGTTAAAATTCTAAATAATATAAAATAAAATAAACCCAATTGAGGCCTTTAAAAAAATAACAAAAAACTTTTCAAAATGATTTAAATGAAAAGATATTCCGATATATAAAGAAAAGTAAATATAAAAGAAATATAAATATAAATACTATAAAGAAGTTAACAATATTTCAAAATTAAAAAGACCCAAGTTATAATTTAATAAATAACCATAAAAGGATAAGTCTCCAAACAAATTAATAGATTAGATTTTGACAATTAAGAAGATTCCAACAAAAATCCATAAATCGCATTCTTATAGCTTTTGAGAATTGAAAAATTTAGCAAAAATTGTTTATGTACTGAAAAATATTATTTTTAAAAATGATGTATTAAAAAACATTAGTTAAGTTTTCAATCTTTAAAAATATTATTCGTAGGGAATAACAGAAAACTAAAAATATATGTACAATTATTTTTTGAAAAAGTATAATCGTATTTCAAAAAACATTCAATTAAATTTACGTAATAATATTAAAAAATTGAGCGCGGCATCCGCGCACGGTGGGAGGTCTCCCGGTACTGAAGAGAATTAAATAAATCGTATTAATAAATACATTCCAGTGGGGAACGATGCGTTTCTGGAAAACAAATGAAAAGCTAGAATATATAAATCAAATTTATCGTCTTGATTAGCTTATAACTTTTCTAAATATAAATATAAAAAAATCTAAAAATAGGGTCATCTGTGAAAAGCTGGACCCTACAAAACGTATTTTTTAGATTTGAAATTGGCCTTACTGCTGCGAAGTTACGGCTAAAATGGTAAAATACGGATGTAAGCTTCCGTCACGCAAAAACGTTTCATTTTGGGACAATATTTTTTGCTGGACTCGTTAGCTGCACTCTTCCTCTATCGATTGAAATATCGCAGGTGAATGTAGGCCTTCCAGTTGCGGAGCAGCAAAAAAATATATAAAAAACGCCAAAAAAGGCACTAAAAAGATTGCAGCTGCTTGGACACGCGTTTGGAAGTAATTATTTTTAATAGAAAAGATGCGCACCGTGGAGCGCCACGCGGTGATGCCACTTGCGTGTCTGTGCGGTTTTTTTTGACCGAGATATTAAAGAAACGGAAATTTCGACTTTGGTTGCGTAAAGTGGAGGGGGTGAAAAAATTTAAAAATATGCGCAAAAGATGGCACCTCCAACTGTTGTTTGGACCTGGTACTCGATTTTTTAATTTCGTTAAAACTACGCCTACAGTCGCAGAAACGGCGCCCTCGCGAAAACGGACTGAAAACGGGGATTTATTTTTGTATTTCGGCGAGAAAGAAAGCTACGCAAAATTGATGTAGGTATGAAAAAAAGATGACCGAATTCGGCACAAAACGTAATACTTTTTTTTTTAATCCGATCACAAGACACCGAGATGTGCAATAAAAACGAAATTTCACGCCATCAAGCATAGAAACTAAAAAAGAAAAAGAAGAAAATAAATTTTTAGAAAAAAACACGCTTCCTTTGTCCTTTATATTCTTTTTAAAAATTGTGATTATCTTGTATACTCGCGGAGAAAACGGTAAAAACGTGCGAAAAAAAAGCCGAAAAAACCCCAAAAACGGCTTTGTCAAAAAAGGCCGAAAATGTGTAAAAGTGTATAAAAAAGTGCATAAGGATAAGAAGGAAAAAATGATGAATCATAAACCACGCGTTATCGGCGTGTCCATCATAATAAAGTTTCAAATTCCAAAATTTCGAAAAACTCGCAAAGATATGAGGCAAAAACGACTTTTCACTCTAACGGGCATAGAAATGACATTAGAAGAAGAAGAAAATTTTTTTTTATAAAATTTCACGTGTCAAAGAGTTTTCCTTTGTATTTTAAAAAAAATTGTGATTATCGCGTAAACTCGCGGAGAAAACGGTAAATGTGTGCGAAAAAAAGTCAAAAAACGCAAAAAAACGGCAAATGTCAATAATTCGATGTGACAAACATATATCGCGGAAACTACCTTACAACTTTAATATATATGACTAGGTGCCCGTTGCACGACAACGCGTGCAATTTAGCCTGGCGTCAGACTGTGCCAGATTATAATATTCGATAGAAGAGGATGAGAGCTATCAGTGGTATTTTTTTAAATTAAAATCGGATGATAAATGACCGAGTTGTTAAAGATCTTGTGTGGGTGTGGGAACCTCGAATTTAAAATACCGAAGGGTGTAAGAAGAAGCCGCTGCGCGCCCGAAGCCGCGCAAAGGCCGCGCAAAGGTGAGTGAGACAGACAGCTCCCGCTTTGCGGTCGCAGACGCCCGCTGCGCGGGCGACGGGTGACGACAGTCATATATCAGTCATATAATCCTATCGTGGAAGGGCGCGGACGGGCTGACCTTGTCTGGGACTTTTTAATTTTTCGAAATCAGGCATCGCTTCACGGATATATCTATGAAAAACCCAAAAACCAAAACCTAACTTAACCTAACCTAACCTAACCTAACCCAACCTAACCTAACCTAACCTAACCCAACCATACTAAACATAACCTAACCTAACCTAACCTAACCCAACCAAACCCAACCTAACCTAACCTTTCCCAACCTAACGTAAACTTACCTAAGAATCTGGAAGCAAATTAACCTAAGAAAATATATATTTCCATTTTAGAGTACTAATGAGACAAAAAAAAATTTTCATTTTGGTTTTTTGATTTTGATTTTGTTTATTTGTATTTGGAAAAAAAATTGGGTTTTGGTAAAAAAAAAAATTTTTTGGTTTTGGGTTTTTAAAAAAAAAATTTGGGACAAAAAACTTTGACAAATTTTCAAAATTTCAACGCCGTATATAATTCTCAAAACGGCTAAAACGTAACGTCACGCTTAAATTATTCAAAATCCCCAAAATGTGACGTCAAAACCTAAAAAACACTCTGTAGAATATTTTTTAAATAATCATAAAATATAATCCCCCCTGCGAAGCTAATTTCGATAAAACGCGCATTTATGCAATTTTATATTATTACCATCATAAAAAACACCATGTACAAAAAAAAATTCCCAAAAAAAATTACGTCATTAATGTTGAAAATCTAAAATAAAAAAAAAAATATAGAGTGATCACAGATAAACATTATTGCATAAAAACACCCTGTATAATATTGCCCATCCAAGCGCATTTTCAAAATCGTTACGTCACATCTATGCAAAAGCTCATTTCGAAAAAACGCGCATTTTCCCAATTTTACATTATTACCGTCATAAAAAAACACCCTGTATAAAAAACCTTTTCCAAAAAAAACGTCATAAATTTTGAAAATCTAAAATCCAAAAAAATAATTTCGAGTGATCACAAATAAACATTCTTGCATTAAAAACATCCTGGATAATATTTCCCACTCGATCGAAATCGTGACGTCACATCTATGTAAAAATAATATTGAAAAAAATGTCCTATTCTAAAAATATTATCATGAATAAAAACACCCCCTATAATATTATGCGGTATATTCAATAATGAAAATTAATTAATATCAAAAGAGGGTGTTTTTGTATGAAAAATTGAATGTTTGTATATATTTTTTACATCTCTTAGTACAGTACCTACACCAATAAAAAACAAAAATTTATTGAAAAAGCTATCGAAAAACATTTTATCTACATGTGAATATGTTAAATTTTACCCCCTTATATTGTAAGGCTAAATATAGTTCAAAATTTCTCACAAAAGTTCAGAGAACATTTAAAAGAAGAAGATTTCAAGTAAGTACCTAAACCAATAAAAAACAAAAATCTATCGATAAAGCTATCGAAAAACATTTTATCTACGTGTGAATATGTTACATTTAACCCCCTTATATTTTAAAGCTAAATATATATTACATTTAATAGCCTTATATTAATAAGTATTCGATGATAAACTAATGTCAATTTGCAAATTCTAACAAAAAACAGCATTTTTCAAATAGCTTTACTGGCCGCTAATTTTTTCTACAACGTTTTAAATTTGTCTTAAAAATAATGAAAAACATATGACGCATTCTTATTCTAATATTTTTTTCTTTGTAAATAAGCGTAATGGTCAGATAAACCATTTTGAAAATCAATGAAAAGTATTTTCTTTGAAATGTCACATTGAGTTCCCCAAATGTCAAATTTGATCTGCTGAACTTTTCACGAATTTAAAGAAGGAACATTTTTTCACACTAATGTAGTGAAATTTCACATCGGGGTTTGTTGTTTCGAGATTTTTTTAAATAACTATATTTTTTGCGGAGGATAATATCAAAAAAAAACTAAGTAATACGATGCAGATCGTTATGATTTTTTGAGTACAGATACAATATAGTTGTACTCATCAATAGAATTCAAAATATCCTAATTTCATACAAAATTCATTGAGTTATGCGCTAAACAAAGAAATCACTAAAAAATTCGTAAAAAATTCAAAAATTAAAAAATGTTAAATCTTATTGTTGTATCGTTTACAACATACAAATATGCATCACCATTATCATTTCCAATCAAGTATCTCAAACACTTACCGATATTTGTCATAACATTTTTAAAATTTCAAAGTTCAAAAAAAAGAAGATGAAGAAGTACTCAAATATGATTCTAATTTTAATTTAACGCCAACGTCAGGGTCTTTCATAATCTGTTTTTAAAATTAAAATATTTCTTGTACTTTCAGAAAAAAACGTGATGAAAGGAAACGTAAAGTTTGCAAAAAGTACGTAAAAACGAAATAAATTTTAAAAAATAAATTAATAATTAGATCATACGCGTCACGTGATTATCTATCTTTTCACCGATTCGAATTTTAAAATTTTGAAAACTGACGAAAATATGCAAGAAAAACCCATTTTCGCTCAAACGGGCGTAAAAAAAATATAAGAAGAAGAAGAAAAATAAAAGCTCAAAATTTGGATGCGGAAATTAATTGCCTCTTATATTCTTTTTACAAAATATTTTTATCGTGTATACTCGCAGAGAAAACCGCAAAAAAGCGCGCAAAACCGGAGAAAAAAACGAAAAATAATCGAAATGTCCATTTTGGCGACAAACAATCAAACATATATATATCGCCGAATATGCACTATTTTTTTGATATATATGAATGATGAATGATGAATGATGAATGACGACAATCCTAATAGACTCGACCTTGTGAGTAGGTGCGAACGAGCCTTTATTATTTCTGAGCCGGAACAGCAAGTCTCGCGTGTAGCGGATGCTTTACTATTATTTTAACGAAACGGACCAATCACAGGCGCGCTTTGCCTTCGACGGGTTGAGCATTGGCTATTGAGCGACCATTTTGATGACTGAATCCGGCCAATGGCGGGCGCCGGCGGTGAAGTCATCGCACATAGGATGAGTCACTGCACTAGCGTGAATTTCGGAGGTATGGTGCAATCGTTACTATAAAAGGAGCGAACTCGATATACTCTGCCCCCTTCGGTTCGAGACCAGACTTGCGAGCGGAAGCGCTGCCCGAGAGACTACCGACAGAGCCCTCAGTTCCAGAACATCATTTGCGGAAGGAGTTGCTGTCCGGACGTGCGGAGGAATCTACCATTTCATCATTAACAGAGAGGACGATACCGCCACTGTGTAACAGCTAAGGAACACATTTATATTATCTATCGGTTAATTATTTTCACTATCGAAATGTATTTATTTTGGGGAGATTTAAGATCGGAGCAATTATGTATAAATAATATCACGAATTCTTGTGTGATATTGGTTCAATTCGTATGGGAATATCTCCCAAACGAATATATTTTGATGCATGGGAATTTTCATACCATTTGTATTAACAATTGATTTTACGGAGCTCTATAAGCAGCGCTTAATAGATTCATAATAATTGTCGACGCGTTATGTATTGCGTAACCAGATATCAATCCAAATCGTACGAGAATTTCTTCCGAACGAATATATTTTAAAGCATGGGCATTTCGTACTATTTGTACTGACAATTGAGTACACGGATTTCTATATGAATTACTTAGTAGCATTATAATAGTTGTTTTGCATAAGTATTGCGCAATCCGGTCTTCAGCTAACTCTTTATGATTTGAGTACCTCGGTATATCCGGCTTAACAAGTAGCTTCAGAACGACGAGTAAAGGACAGAATGGGAGATCTAACTGAAATTGGAGTTTTCTGGTTTATGAACGTTGAGCTAGGTGAGGTTGTGGATGACGCTCGTGTCATAAGCCTGGAATCCGCGCAAGCCCCTGTGAGGTACTCTTAAAAGCGGGACCTCCCTTGTTGATCGGAGTGACCACTAGACTCGACCTTCGCGCCTCATCCTGCTCAAAAACAGCGTGAACCAACGTCGTGAATTCTCTGACTTTGGAAGGATTTTCATGCCTGAATGCTATGAAATCTCAATAGAAAACGTTAACTTCTATTTCATCCTCTGTAAAAGGGCAGAGCCAGATGCAGTATAAAAATCATTCACTCATATAGAGTAGCTGGGATATTATAAATATGTTACTAACATCCTAACATTTGACCACAGTAAATGTTGCTAGATGCAGAATCGTGGGATGCCATTCTGAAAAGGCATAATGAGATTGCACAATAATTTGAAACATCGCTGACTATGCCCGCAAAGGAGGCTAATGTCGTCATCAATTCGTACCAAGAGAGTACATGATTCTTCAATCACCGGCCTAAAAAAAAGGCGCCTCAAGACAACATTCATCATCAGAAACTCGTACCAAAAGAGTACGGCCATCTCAATTATAAGCCCAAAAGAAGGGCGTCACAGGATCACATCTCGTAAAGAAGAGATAGAGTCTCGGGATGCAGTAAGTTCCGGAGGAGCAAGGGGGGCCATTTAGTCACTTAGGAAGTTGGTCACCGGGTCTAGGCGGGCGCGGGGCCTAAACCCCCCTCAGCAGAGATGCTGAGGGTTTAAAAAAACCAAAATTTATCATTCAAAGAAACTATTATTTCATATAAACACACGGGTTGTTGTAGAATCCCTTCGAACAAACCATCCCCGAGACCTTATCTACTTATTTATAAAGAAGTTTCGCTTCAAAAATGTCGTATTTCGTAGATAGCAAATATATGTATTATTTCCCCGCGGAATTAATATGAACAGCTTCATGCACTAAGACTTCACGTCTAAGATAATAATAATAATAATAATAATTGGATAATTTTTATAGCGCCGTTTTCGCGAATACTCACCTCAAGGTAAGAATATGCTAATACAAAGTGTTTAGATTATTAATTACAGTATTATTTATAATGTGTGAATTTTTCCCTTTGCACCGCTCGAACAATTTTACTGGTTTGTCTCAAAACAGAAATGTTTTATTTCTAATACACGAATTCTTTCTGGTGAACGTATTTTATTATAAAATAAATGTATAGATTATTAGACTCGTTAGGTATTACGTATTATTAAGCAATCGTTTCCACACTGCTCCTATAAAAGAATTTGAAGTTATTACGATACACAACGGGGTCCTTCATCCATTAGACGAATCATGTGCCAATTCAACGACGTATTACGAATAGTATATATTGTATTTATTGAGATTTAGTCGCATTTATTATTTCTTTTAAGAGTTTTAGTATTGGTTTCAGGCGCCATTATGAGGCGGAAATAGTTCATATTCATAGCCCGACTGCAATAGGTATTTTTGTCCCGTAAGAGGTAGCACTTTTAGGAGTATAACTGTGTCTTATGTTTCGTCCCTGACGGACAGGATGGTATAGCTGTGGCTATTTAGGTAATACACTTAGTAAATGCAAAGGGCATTAGGTATTATCAATTTACCCAAGATTTTAGTTAAGATTTTTAGTTAATTTTGCATTCAAAAGCACAATTTTCACAGAATAATTATTTTCAGTTAATAATATATATTTTAGTTAAATGCATAGTTAGCACTGGTAGAGCATTAATATTGTATAGAATACATTATTTAAAATATTTCATAGAAGAATATAATTTATCTCACGATCATTATGTAGTTACAACGCAATTCGCAGTCGTTATGCAGAGCGTCGCGCGCTCACATATAAGAAAAATGTTCTATTTTATATTGAGATTTATATTATATTATACTTCGCCTTATACGTTTGGACCACCCCCTCATACATCACTCTGGTGCCGGACCAAGAGATATATTGGATTTCTATATTTAACAAAACCACACTTTTGATGAGGACACCCTACTATCTAGCAGACTCATCACAGTTGGTAGTCGCGACCAGGAGTTGGAAAATCAATTATACATAATAGATAAAATTATAATTTCAACTCGCGACGAGTAAGCATCGACATTTTAAATAAATTATTAATACAGAATTCATCTTTAATACGTTAGGAAGACCCTCTATCTAGCTGGGTCATCACACGTTCTATAAGGTTCCAAACTGAATAGCGGAGTGTGCCGGTGAGTCTAGATGATTCTAGAACGTTTGATAATGCTTTAGAAAATTCTGGAACGAAAAGGTTCTAGAAGATTCCCGAAAGTTCTATAAGGTCACAAACTGAGTGGCAAGGAGTGTCAGTGAGTCTAGAACAGAAAGTTCATGATGTTTCTCGAATACTTTAGAAAGTTCTGGAAAAAACGTTCGAGAAGGTTCTATAAGGTTCCAAACTGACTGGCGGAGTGTGTCGATGACTCTAGAAGGTTTCAGAACGTTCGATAAAGCTGTAGAAAGTTCTGGAAGGAGAAAATTCCAGAAGATTTAAGAAAGTTCTATAAGGTTCCAAATAAAGTGACGGAGTGTATCTGTGACTCTATAAGGTACCAGAACGTTTGATAAAGTTCTAGAATGTTCTGGAAGGAGAATGTTGTAGAAGATTCTTTATTCTTCTAAAGAATGTTCTCTTACGTTCCAAACAGTGTGGCAGAGAGTGAGTGTTAGTCTAGAAGGTTCCAGGACGTTCATGAAGATTCTCGAATGCTTTAGAAGATTCTGGAAAGACAAAGTTCAAGAAGGTTCTAAACAGAGTGGCGAAGTGTGTCGGTGAATTTAGAATTTACGTTCGGTAAAGCTCTAAAAATTTCTGGAAAGAGAACGTTCTAGAAGATTCCTAAAAGATCTATAAGGTTTCATACCGGTGCGTCGGTGGGTCTAGAGATTCCAGAAAGAATTATAATGCTTTAGAAGGTTTTGGAATGTGAAAGTTCTAGAAGATTCCAGGAAGTTCTATAAGATTTCGGAATGCTCTAGAAAGTTTTGGAAAGTTCTCTCTAGAGTGTTATAATTGCGCGCTAAAATATCTGTTGATATTTTGGCAAAGCAAAGAAGGTTCAGCAAGGCAATCCAATCACAGGTGCCCAAACCAGTAAAAAAGAGACGTCAATACATTTCTGTGCTTACCGAATTATGGTCCCGAGCGAAGCCGGGTAATTTTTACGACCGAAATACCTACTCGCAGGGGAGTTTTACTTAAAATTACATAGTCAGATAAGATGACACACCAACAAAATTGATTTAAATATACGCGCTAAAAGTGAACCAATAACGCTTTAGAGAGTGCCGTGAGTTAAAGTGTTGCTGATGTTAACATTCAGTATGGCGGAAAGCGAACACAGATTGCAAAGTTGTGCGTATTTTTGTGATTTTGATGTGATTAAAAATTTTGCTTACGCTTTAGTTTGGTGGTGGTGAAAATATTCGCAAGGTAAGGAGCTTCTTGTAAAACTAATTTGGAATGTCTATTAGAACTATTATATGACACAAATATTGATAAAAACGTATTATAACCTCAAAGTTTTTGTCACAAAAATTAAAATAATATTTGCATTATCTATTGGGTAAGATAACATAGGTGTAAGATGGCATACTATGACATCTTATCATTAAAAAAAGTTATACTATTTTTTTTGTTTTAATACAGGATGCCAGAATTACAAACGAACATCGACGCGAAGAAGTTGGTCACAGCAAGACATGGAAAAGGCTAATGAAGCTGTAAAGGACAATAGGATGGGTTAGCTTTTAGCATCCAAACATTTTAACGTGCCACAAGCAACCCTTCGTCGTCATTATTATAGTACTCGTACGAGTAAACCTCGGTCGTTTTAAACCTACCTTCAAAACAGATACGGAAAAAGTACTCGTAGATCATATGCTCGTAAGAATAATAGTGTATAAAACGACATACCTTTAAAGTCTAAGATGACATACTACGTCATTTTACCCCATAGATATGTTATCTTACACACGTCGACCTAAGTGCGGTATATGTTATTTTTTAATTTTATGTCACGTTGATTGTTCTAAAACTTCAATAATTTCGTTGATTATGATACATTTAAGAATAAACGCAAGAAAAAACTTATATTAAATTAAATCTCACACGACTTTAATTATTTCAAATATTTGTCTTGAAAGAAAAGTTATGTCATCTTAAACACAACTCCCCTCTGAGATTAGTGTTGCGAGTTTTCCTGTTTCTTATTGAAGCATTTATGGGTAAAATGCAAAATATGGGTTTGTGAGCTATTTTTGTTTATTACATGGTTATTTTATGTCATTTTTGGAATCAGGACACTCAATTTTACCGGAAAATGTGTTAATATTAAAAATAGCTCACAAACCCATATTCTGCACTTGTCCCGCGTTTATTTCGTATTTAAAGTGGATCGTCTGTCCGAATGTTTCCATCACGGAATGAACGAGCACCGTGAATTCCAGGACTGCTGCTTTTGGTGGCAGTGCACTAGTGCAGTGGCGTGTGTCGCGGAGGTGAGGCGTCTCTTGGGTGTGCGTTCGCCATCATTAGGTTTGACACTCGAAAACTTGGAACGGATGTGGAAAGTCGGAAAAGTGACATTGTCCAAAGCTTCTGGTCGACCGGATAATTTTCTCTGTTTGGTGTTTCGACTAAAAATATATATCACTTTTAATTCAATTTACTGCAGTCAAAAACAGCATAACGTAGAAAACGAAAACCAGGAATTCCAACTGTCAATTTGCAAATAAAATGGCTTTGTTTAAATCGATTATTACTTTTCTAACCGTGGCGGTGGCGGTAGGTACCTGTCTAACCCTGTGGCTTCGGCCCCCGTAATCCAGTGGGCATGACACTGGTTTCTCAGACCGGGGGTTCTGGGTTCGATTCCCAATGAGGTCACAAAACATCTGGGTAGCTTAACAAAAAATACTTGTCACTAACTGCTGAGATACTGTTAGCCCAGATTTAAAAAAAAGTTAATTTTCCACTTTTTTCAGAATACATAAATGTTGAACACAATGTGTAAAAAAGGTGTTTTACTAAAAAAATTGAAACTTGATTAGTAAAATATTGTTTTTTATTCTGCTGCTGTCTTTATTCATAGGTAGGTATATATATTTCAAACAAGGGTTTCTTTTCCAGCTCGAAATCAAAACGCTTTAGATCCTACACTTTATTCATGTTTGTGAAAGATTCTTTCCCCAGAAACTACTATTTTCTCCTGTAAGCCATGTGAAGCTGGGCATAATTTAGTTTAAAAATAATAAATTAAATGTTGTTAGTGATAAAGATCACACAATTTGGTAATGTAAAGACAAAATTATAAAAATCGTCATGACTGGTGATTTGTGGAACATAACTTCTCCCTTATTTTAGAATTCTAGAAAAGAAAAGGCACTTTGGAGAGTATTTTTTGGTTACCGATACAAAAATATTTTAAGTTGAAGAAGTTCTTGCACTTGCCTTTAAATGGGCAGAGATTCGAGCCTCGTTTGGGAGATCACCAGGTAAGTCCTATTTTCATAGTACAAGCGTTCAGTTAAGCCTGGAAATGGTTAGAATATTGATGTAACCGTATTCCATGTATGCATTTCTATTTTCTTGTGGAAAAAAAGGAAAGGACTATTTTCCGATACTTTAATTTGTCGCTATTTTTAACGTGTAGGTAAAAATAAAATAAGATAGAAGATAATGTAAGTATTATATTATTAAATTCTTTATATTAGTTTCGCCGCCGTACGTGTGTGTAGAAATGACTTGGAAGTGACAATTAACACACTTCCCGTCATCCAATCGGATTGAAATTTTGCACCTCGACTCGATGTCGATGACAACGCATTTTGAGAACTTTGTCAGTGTGCACGGTTATTGTGGTTGTTTTCGTTTTTCGCAAAAAAAACTTCGACCGAGAGCTCGATTCCTAAATTCCAAGTTCTCCAGACAGGCGCAGCCCGCCGACGTCTTTGGGAAATATAGTCGTCGTGGGACGTCTCTCCTCCTCAGAATTGAGCGAATTTAAGCTTTTTTCATTTTAATCAGAAAAACCACTTTGCAACGCTAATGACGTTGCGAGTTTTCGACCGATCCTGAAAATGAAAACTTTTTCCGAAACCCTCTTTGGGACCTGATTTTTATTTAATTTTTCAGGACCTCCTAGGCTAGACCACTAGGCCCTTTTCAAAAATGAAGTTTTATTTCCATTTTTAGTCTCTTTTTCATTTGCAATTAAACATGGTGTAAACACCATGTTTAATTTCAAAATTCTTAAAAGAAAAAAATCGAAAATATAACTGGTGCAAAGGGTGCAAAATTTGGCCGTATGTTGGAATTTTGTATCCGTCTCTTTCTCGCGGCGTGACAAAAATTAAACTCCCTTTTTGGTCTTTTTTTACCGAGCGCGACGTTTCTGTGACTGTTTGCATAGTTTGAATAAATTTCAAAAATCAAGTATCACGTTCGAATAATAGTTAGAGGCGCCGTATTTTGCCCATTTTTCAATTTTTTTACCCCCTTCAGTTTTTTTGATATCCACCCGAAATCGAAATTTTTCTGTTCTTTTAATAACTCGGTTAAACAATCGTAGTGAGGTGCGATAACTTCCTACACATAGCGTGCAATAGTGCGCGTCTGATCTATAGGAAATTTTTGTTACGAATTGCGTTTCCACGGAATGTTGTTCGTTTTAAAGTTTTTTTTGCCATTTTTTTTTTGTACGCTGTTCTGCGACGCGTTAGCCAATTTTTTATGTAAATATTTCAATCGATAGACAACAAGTGCCGCTATCGAGTGTGCTAAGAATAAACGTCCTGGTGTGGTGCACTTCAGAATTAAATTCGTTTTCATTAAATTTTCACATTTTCTGCCGCTGCTCCGCGAGGGGTGGCTCTATTCTCTACCTAAAAATCAAAATCTGTAGAGTTTTTACGGTTCAATATTTTGGCTTTTTTACTTTTTCTCTATATTTTTTTCGCAAAGTTACAAGCAAGAACAGAATTATTTTGCACCAAATCTAGAATTATTTTTAAACGATATCATTTTTTCGGCGTTTGAAAGGCTAGGTTCCTGAATAATCACACTTGGGTGACGTGATTATGATAAAGCAGTACAGGTGAAAATTACTCGTTCCTAGAAGCATTTATCCCTTAAAGAGTATAAGTTTGAATGACATCAAATGAAAAATTCTGCATACAAGTCTTTTTCTTGCGTATAAAGAATTTATAATAAAAACTTTGTTTTTATGGGTTAAATTATTATACCTAAAATAGAGTCATCTTTAAGCAACCTTGAAATCTAGCTCTGTATTAATTAATGGTTTCAAACTTTTCCCAGAAAAAAACAAAATTATTATTTTTGCCAAATTTTTTATTTTATTATAATCTGCTCTAAAGTAAAAAATTAGAGGATTAATTTTGATTGCAAGTAGGTATACGTGGCGGATCATATGTTTGTTAGTGTACTTCGTTAGTGTTTACTCTCCAAACATTCCAGAATATACAGCTGGACTACAGTGGGGCTACTTCCGTTCCAAGTTCCTAAATTATTATATAACTAAGACTCGACAGTCAGATAACATCAGGACAGTGTTGGGTAAAATTGGAAGCAATGCGCAAACTAAAGAGAACTGTGGAAAGGAAAAAACATAAATAGGCCTTCGTTTAACAACGACGCAGATAGTAGATAGATTTTAAACACAATAATAAAACTTTTGTAGCTTAAAAGTCAGGATTTTTAGCTACAAAAGTTTTTTTCACATTTGGTACAAATACCGTAATAATATGAGTTAAAAGTTCAGAAACAATTATATTTTCAAAATTTCTAAGAGTAGAACTGAAGTCTTTTGATTTTCTATTTAAAATAAGTACTTCAGAGCCAAAAAGTTATATTTCCACCTAACTCGCATTTCAAAGGAAGTATACACTTCACACCAGTGCATAAAAATACACTTGGGCCTCGTATAACACGGTTTTATATAACACTGTTTTATATACGGATGTGTAAATTGGCATATTTTTTGTACAACACGCTTTTTATAACACGGTTTCCTAAAAATAAATAAATTAATAATATGATTGATTTGTAGATTGCGTCCATGACAGAATATGCCATGAGTCATGATGATCTCACTCAGCATGTTGAGACTTGTCAATTTCGTTTGTTTCGAAACATTTCAGTTACGCTCTGGCATTCAATGGTGCAGTATGTATTTCTTCGTAATCCGTAGATTTTTTTGACTTATTGTTTGTATGTATGCACTTTACATATTCCATATTATTAATTACGTATATGTAACCCTTAGTAGTCCAGAGACATGATGTACATTCCCTAATAGATTCTATCAGCCTTGCCAAATCCTTGGTTAATTGAAAAATATTTTAAGTTGTGTACTCGAACTCATATTATAAATAAAATATGTAGTGCATTTTGTGAAAGTAACTTGTGTCGATATTGTTTCTGCATTCGCTAAAGAAATAAAACTATCAACTTTAAATTCTTGTTGGAAAAAGCTGTGGCCAGAAGTAGTCTTCGGAGAATTTTTTTATCACCAATAGAAGATGAATACCAAAAGACAATAAATATTTGTCGTGGTATTGGAGGAGAAGGTTTTAATGACAGGATATCCATGATATTCAAGAAATACTGGAGAATCGTTCGTTGAACGAAGAAGAATTAATCGAAATTTTGAATGAAACCACAACAATTAATGACTCAGAGAGAAGCTGCAGCGAGGTAGCTACATGTTTCACATTAAAAACTATAAATGAGGGCTTGGAATTGGCTATTAAATTAGAAAAAAAAATTATTGTAAAGGATCCTATAATGGAAAGAAGTTCGAAATTCAAGAGGGAATTACAACAGATTTTGGAACCTTATAAGGCAATACGTAAAGATTTATATGCTAAAAGCAGACAATCGCTTATTACCGATTTTTTGAAGGCTAAAACCATAAGAAATTCAGAGCCTTCCTCCGATGATGAAAACTCAGAACCGATGTCGAAAAAGAGTAAAAATTAAGAATTATTTTAAGTGATAGCGATGATGAATGAATGCTACATTATATTTATTTATTTATTTATATGTGGCTTTTTACATTAATAAACTTAATATGAACTTATTAAAAAAGAAGAAAAAAGAGAAGACTATACAAATATTCATACATAAAATACATGATAACGATAAAGAGAAATTATATTGTATGTGTTATTAAAGTTTTTTTTCAATAAATATGTAAATTTATATATTTTTATTAAAAAAATAAAGTACATATTCATATAAACTATCTTCGATTTTTTTTGGAACGCAAACCCTAATTTTGTATGAACTTCAAACCTTGTATAACACGGATTTGTATTACACGAGGTTTTTGTGGAACTATATAACCGTGTTATACGAGGCCCGAGTGTATACACTTCACGTTTGCAGTGAGAACATTGAAGCATGACTTTTATGCAGATATATATTTTGGAAAAATCATCGAAGTAAAATATTTATGTAACATAATATTATAAAAAATATAAAGGATATTGCTAAAAAATTCCAATCATAAAAAATAAGTATCTCATTAGTGACATCTGTGATTATTTAAGGTGAATGAAAAAGCTTTGGATGCCGGTCGCGCTAAGGATTATTACAACACATATACGAAACATATTGTAAAATTTAAAATATATAGGTACAACTTCCAAAAATTTGATAGACGTGGTATTCTATCGTGGGTGGAAATGGTGAACGTTATACATATTGTGTAAAGTGATTACTTAAGCCAGCCGTACGCCAGCCGAACACCCAAAGACTTCCATACCTACTTTCCCATAAAAAAATATATTATTTCGTCTCTGTGAGACATCTATAATATATCTTGATAAAACACGTTCATAACTGGGGCGTCCTACAACTAGACAACATCATTGGCCAATAGGTATAGATAGAAAGAGAAGGCGAGTAAAGGTTCAAAAGCAAATAGCTAAATATCATAAGAGTCATTGCGTAATCAATCAGAAGTACCTATAATAAGAACAGTTTAGGGAGGCTTTCATTCCTCATCATCTCCGTAAACCCACCCGTGTGCTTTCAGATAGAATACATCTCAGTGGCGCTTGTCGTAACAAAAATCTCCCAGTCTTTTCTGTTATTAATAAAAATAATAGTCTAAAATATTCATACTCATTATTATTATTTTCCTTACTATCATTTAGCATTAACTTGTTCCAGTTATCTCTTTCGATTTGGGATTTTGTAAAAAAATAAATCACATACAAAACCCAGTTTCCACGAATTAAGAGATTTGGATGAATGATTTAATGAAAATAAGGAAATTAACAATAACAATAAATTGTCCTGCCTTAAATTTATATTATTAATGGTGGTTCTTCTATAGTACAGTTGCCGGCAAACTTCATGAAATTTTTTTGGCGTAGTGGAGGAATGCGCAGAAGACAAAATTTGGGTCTCTTTGGTGGAATGGTATATGCGCAAACTTCCCCCCACTACAGCGTAAAATTTCAAGATGTTTGCCGGCTACTGTAACGGAAGCAAACAGTTTTACCGTCAGAATGTGAACAACGGGTGATTCCGAGTCATGTAGGCATTTCCGGCAACGATAAATCTTTTTTGGCATCATATCGATATTACTATCAGTGTGACACGGATGAAACTTTGCTCTCGAGTCTCGGAGATTTAGCGGTAAGCATTGGTATGCATCAGTTGACACTTAATGACTTTACTCCTTGCTCATACTGTATTTTAGGCAAGTTTTGAGATAAAAGTTTCACCCATATACGTGCACCGTTGGCTTAGTTTAATTCAAAAACTTTGAAGATTGAAAAGCAAGTTGGAGCTTTAGAACCGTACTATTGATATTCTTCTCTTTTTAGATATAAAATTATACTTGTTCTGTATTCCATATTCTCCAGCATATCATCTCCGACATATGTATAGGGGGTTTCAAAAGGAATAATATGATTTTAAAATGTCGTAATTTTTTCTGATTTTTATTTGTTCATTTATTTTATGTTCTGACAATCCACCATGGTTAAGCATACGCTTGCACAACGTTTGGTAATTATCCAAAACATTTACTTAAATAAGCGTTCGTTTGTGTGAAAGTGAACTTGGTCAAACTTACTGTTTACTTACTATTTGGCAAATCGTTGCAAATTTTGAAAAAGATTTTACTCTGAACAATACAAAACCACCAATAGGCATCAAAATACAAGTAGTGAAGAGAATATTACTGTTGTACCTAAGAGCTAGTGTTACAGAAGATACAAATTTATAGATTGCTCATCGTTCTGCTACACCCTAAAGTGGAACAAATTGTTTTATAGACAGCAGGAAGCGGATTTCAGGATGGTTTTCTTCTTCTTCTCAATGCTTCAATTTCACAAGGAAACACTTGGAAAGTTTGAACTATTTATTGAAAATAATACAGTAACAAACACGTGTGAGATGTAATACAACCAAAATTAGATTGACAGGGCTGAAACGACTGATATGCCCTTATATAGATTAGGAGAGTGAACCTTTATACCGATACAATGCGTTGCGTTTCGTCACGTACGCCAGTATAGATAAGTTCTCCGGGTGCATGGTGGTGCACTTTGCAACCCCGAGGGATGATAATACTCTTATCAAACGCTGGAACATAACAGTTCGCAAGAATTGTGCTTTTAAACTACATGGACTACATTTTTGGAAAAGATTATAAAATAGTGTTGACCCTAGAACTGAAGCCTTGACAATCGTGGCCGTCGTGAGCTTGTTGATTGGGTTCTTATCATGAAATTGATTATTTTAAATATTATACTGTAACATTGCTAAAAAAATCATCTTTTCGGATGAACCACATTTTTGGTTACATGTGTTTGTCAGTAAGTAAACCTGTCGTTTTTGGTTTGAAAGTAATCCACGGGAGATTCACGAGAAGCCTTTGCATCCGCAAAACGTCGGGTAATTTTGCCAAGCGATATAGATATTTTTATTTATTTATTTAAGCTTACACAGCGAGAAAAGAGTTATATAATTACTTAAACATTTAATTTGTTAAAGAGTTAAGGTTGTTATTACGGTCGTTAGACATATTTATTATCGACGTTTCTTACATAATTGTTTTTTTAGATATTCAAAACAATATCTAAACAATAACGATATTCCCTAAATAAACAAAATTAAAATTTAGAAAATTATAAAATTTGCAAAATTAAAAAATAATTATTTAAAAAAATAAAATAACTTTTTTGAACAAAATATCTTCGTTTACCAATGAATACAAAACGAATCTGAAATAGAAGTATGAAATACATTTACACAAATTAATGAGAGCAATAGTTAGTTATAGATATTGGATACAGTTATTTCCTACTGATTCCTACTAGGGATGGGTCGTCGACGTATTTACCGTCGACGAAACGAGACCGTCCACGTCCATCCATCGACGAGACGATCAACTAGTTGAATTCGTCAACTAGTTGACGCGTCAACTTCGTTACGCGGACGTCGCGGACGTTCTATCTAAACATCGGGACGATGGTCAACTGTCTACGGTTCAACGCGACGCTTCTCGACGGCTCAACCGTTGGCTATTTTTATGACGTTAATTTTTAAAATTTAAAGAAGTTCGAAGGAATATAGTTTTGGGGAAAGTAAAACCGCTACTTGTGCTTATATGTAAAAATAAATATTTTATTATTTATTTGTTTACGCACATTATAGGCTTTTATATATTGTTTTATATACTTCTTTCTACATATAACAAAGAAAGAAGTAGGTATACACAGCAATATCAGGTGTTAGCAGTAAAGTATAAATATAAACTACATATAAAAGCAGTGAAAGTATTGGGTATAAGCATTAAAATGTGAGTAAATAAAATGGAAGGAAACAATGATTTTGCGTAATAAAGGCACCAGTTATGAGGTGCGAAAAAAAATACTTTACATTTATTTATTATCTATAAATTTATAAATAAATACATAATTTAAAAATACTTTACATTTGAGATGTTATATAGAAATTTATTGAAGAATACTTCTTTCAAAGTCAGGCTTTCACTTTGTGGTGACATTATTAATAAATAAATATATCTGTATTATTTGTCAACTTTAGTTTAAGGCTCAATCTGAAAAAAGGAACATTGTTCCCGAAACATGTAAAAAAACAATAAAAAGTGGTGTAAACAAAATTATAATAGATTTATTTTTATATCTATAAAGTTGAAAATAGGGAATTTTTAATAAAAATTAATTAAACCTAAATTGAAGATTAAATTACATATATAATAATTAATGTTGGACTCCTGAATAAGGACCATAGTTAGGTATAGAAAATTTTATTCCCTACAAGTTTGTTTATCATTTATATGCTAAATTTGAAAAGTAAGGAAATAACACAATAATTAAATTTTAGCATCCCTTTTCAGGTAGATATAAGAAGTCGAGATCGATCGAATAAAATATTGATTTTAGAAAAATATCTAGCCGGCCTGTTAATTAATAATAGTTCAATAAAAAATAAAATAATTAAACAGAATTGTTTTATTTTATACAGCGTAAAATTGGGAATTCACCGAATTGTCGCACGTGACATCACAAAAAATCAAGTAAAAAAATAATAGATAATAGCTTATTAAGCCTATCTCGCCCTACGCATGTATTCAAATTTCAAATCTCTAGTCATAGTTCGTGTACACAGATCTGCACTCTATGGTAGTGTACTTTAGAGTTGAAATGAAATTACCCGTCGAGCCGTCTATGACGTCTATGGCATCTATAAGTCGACAGCGAGAGATGAGAGAGAAATAAACGGAGACGTTTTGTCTTGCTCTCGCTCGTTGCTTTGCATTGCGTTAATCTCGAATCGTCCACTGACCACGGCGTCCGCTGTCCACCGTCTACGAATTTAACTAGTCCATGCGATAAACGTAAACGGTCGACGCGTCGATGCAACGTCAACGGTTGATTTCAACTAGTCCGTCCATTCAACGCCCATCCCTAGTTGGTACCTCTTCTGCTAAGAGTTTGCGTCTCCCGAAAATCGATTTCGGACATTTTGATGGTTTTTTTTCAGAGTGGAAATCTTTCTTCTCGATGTATAAGACAGTTGTTCACGATAATGCTGAATTGCATACGGTGCAGAAGATGCATTACCTGATATCGGTTCGTAGGGGTGAAGCATTGTCTATGATTAGACATTTGCCCTTATCAGCTGATAATTATGATATCGCGTTTAAACTTATTGTCCAGCGATATGACAACCCGAGGCGGATTGCCGGCGGACTTTTATCAAAGATATTGGATGTTCCATCAGTGACTAGAAGTGAATTGAGAACTTTCATAATCATGGTTCAGGAGAATTATCAGGCGCTGGCAATTCTAGTACCTGTGGAAGGTCTGAGCTTTGTGTTGTTACACGTGATGTTGCGAAAGCTGGCTGTGGATCTGAGGACTGAATTTGAGCGGCATGCTCAATATGAATTTCCAACGTTTGTGCATTTATTAGAGTTTCTAAATGCGGAGTGCAAGGCGTTGGAGGCGGCCGGTGACTCTTCGATGAAAGCGAAGCCAAAGATATTGACTCGCGGGATAAACACACTGGTGACAACCACGTCTCCATCACCGGGTGATTGTCCACTGTGTAAGGGAGTCCATAGGCTGTCAGAATGTTCAAACTTCCTTGCGTGTCAGCCGAAACAAAGATGGTCAACGGTCCGAAAGTTTTCACTTTGTTTCAATTGTTTAAGGTGTGGTCACAGCATTAGTAGTTGTTCGTCCAAGTACAAGGCACGACACAATACACTACTGCACGTTGAGAGATCGAAGCCGCAACAGGAAGAGATGGCCCGTGCTGATGTTTCGGGCATGTCAGGAGTCCTGTCCGCGACAGCAATGATGGACTCGCAGATTAATGCTTCAATTCCCGTAGGCACGGTGAAGTCAAGTACAGTGTTGTTATGTACGGCGCTTGCTGAGGCAGTGCGAAGTGATGGACGGTCTACAACGGCTCGGTTGTTGTTGGACAGGGCACCTTTATTACCGAGGCTTGCCGGCGGCGCCTCGGCTGGCGATGTACCAGAGATGCTGTGCCTGTTTACGGAGTCGGACAGATGGCAACGGTGACTCAAAAAGGAAGAACCAGCGGCGTAGTGCGGCTACATGGTCATGCAGAGCCTTGTGTTATGGTTGACTTTATTGTTTTGCATCATATATGTGCCGATTTGCCATCTTGTCAGATTGATATGGGGGCGTGGGAACACATCGCACAATTAGAATTAGCGGATCCAGGATTCGCTACGCCTGCACCAGTGTATATTGTCCTGGGCGCTGATGTATTTCCATTGGTGCTCCGTGCTGGAATTGTTGCTGGAGGCCTTGGTGAACCAAGTGTTCTAAATACAATATTTGGTTGGATCCTCGTGGGGAGGACAGAGTGTGCCACGTCACCTGCTGTGAGTAGCTTGTAGAGCCATCTATCTAGCCATCCTATTTGTTGTAGAGCCATCACTGGAGAGTGTTCTACAGTGATTTTGGGAGGCTGAAAAGATCCCTACAATGAACGCTATAGACCCTGAGGACGAGCTCTGTGAACGTCATTTTGAAACTCGTCCAACACGATGTGTTTTGTTCAGACATCCAGCTACTGCGAGCAAACAAGCAATGTGGAAGGTCTGTAGCTCGGCTAAATACGATATTGGATGATTGGGGGCTGCTGCGGGTAGGAGGGCGGCTCTAACACTCTGAGTTACCTGCTCGGGCTAAGAATCCCTTGCTACTGCCCTGTTCACATCATCTGACTGATTTAATCATTGATTGTTATCACCAGAAGTACCTTCATGCCGGTCCTTATTTGTTAAAGTCTCTTCTCCATAGGGAATTTTGAATTCTTTCTGCGCGCCGAGCGATTCGCTCACGAATTTTCAAATGTATTTTCATATATTCAAACCGTTGTTTCCGGTTGCGGGCCGCATCTGCCGAGCCCTACATGTCAGATTTGCCGCCTAGTCGAATTCAGCGAGCTCGACCGTTATTAAGGGTAGGAGTGGATTTTGGAGGACCGTTTTTCATAAAGGCTAGCAGATTTCATTCTGCTAAAGTGCAAAAGGCTTATCTTAGTGTTTTTGTTTGTTTTGATACAAAGGCCGTACATCTGGAGGTCGTGTCAGACTTATCTACCGACGCATTCATTGCCGCCTTTACTCGATTCACATCTCGACGAGGCTTCTGTACTGACTTGTATTTGGATGGTGCCACGAACTTCCATGGTGCTAATCGGTATCTGAAAGATTTGACTGCTGCCTTGAATACGTTGGTTGCTTGAGACCAGATCCACGCTGCTTTTCGAGATCGAGGCGTGATTTGGTATTTCAATCGTCCGGGTGCACGGCACTTCGGTGGACTCCACGAAGCAGCAGTCAAATCGGCCAAGAGCCATTTGAAGCGCGTTGTGGGCACCCAGACTTTGACTTTTGAAGAACTGTCTACGCTATTGTCTAAAATCGAGGCGGTTTTAAACTCCCGGCCTTTGTGTGCCCCATGTCAACCGATCCTGCAAAGCCCGAGGCGCTGACGCCCGGGCATTTTCTAATTGGTGAACCTTGACGGCTGTGCCAGAAACATACCTGAGGGAATTGAGAATGAATCAGCTGTCACGTTGGCAGCTCCTTCAACAAATGTCTCAGCACTTTTGGACTAGGTGGCAGAGGGAGTACCTCCATTCACTTCAACATTGACCTAAGTTGTTCTCCCACCAAGCGAACTTGAGGGTAGATAACATTGTTATCCTCAAAGATGAGAATGCGCCTTCACTTCATTAGAGGCTCGGGCGAGTTGTCAAGGTTCATCCGTGCGATGATACCACAGTCCGTGTGGATACCCTTCGAACCGCTCAGGGTTTGCTAATGCGACCAGCGGTAAAGGTGTGTCTGTTGCCTGGCAGCTAGTTGCTGACTTCTCTGTCTTCGGTTGCGCGTCCACGTCTGATTTTCTTGTTTATTCTATGTTATTATTCTTTCTTTGATACGTATGTTCGTGTGTCGTGTCGTGTAAGAGAGCTGGGGCTCTCTTGGGCGGAGGTATGTTCGATCTTTATGAACAGGACCAGATGTCACTGATCACAACCACCTTCCTTACACCTTTTCATAGTGCTCGCTCTACTAAAACATTTTATCTATGACATTACCATTCAACTTTGAACTGTCTTGTTGGCTTGACACGTTTTGTTCTGGGTTTTGTGTGCCCACTTTTACGTGATCGTAAAGCCTTCGGATAAGGATCAAGGTACCACAAGATTTCCTGAGCTACTGCCCTTCTGATAAGGGAGAAAACCAGCGTTATTCCTTCGACCTGGACCAAAAGAACAAAGGTAAGAGCGTGCTTTCCTTTTGATCTTTCTTTCCTTCCAGAACCCCTTTTTCCCATATTAACTTATCCATTTCACATTCTGTGTTGAAACATATTTCTTCTCAAGATTTTACGCATTGCAAGACAAATATCGAATATTCAGCTATACAAATGTATAGATATTTATTATATATATAATTACATAGATATAATTCTGTGTTAAATTAATATTGGTTATGACAACCCAATAGACTCGAACTGGTAAGTAGCCTGTATTATTTCTAAATCGGAACAGTAGTTCTCACGTGTAATGGGTGCTTTACTTCTCTTTTAACGAAACGGACTAATCACAGGCGCGCGTTGCCTTTCGACGGGTTGAGCCAATGGCGACCATCTTGGTCACTGAATCGGGCCAATGGCAGGCGCTGGCGATGAAGTCATCTCGCATGAGATGACGCACTGCACTAGCATGGGTTTCGAAGGTATGTCGCAATCTCAAGTATAAAAAGAGCGGATGCTGTATACTCAGCCTTCATTTCGAGACCAGCACTTGCAGGTGGAGGCGCTGCCCGAGAGACTACAGACAGAGACTTCATTTGGAGAACAGCATTTGCGGACGGAGTTGCTGTCTGAACGTGTGGAGGAATCTCCATTCATCAGTACCAGAGAGGATCATACCGCCACTGTGTAACAGTTAAGGAACACATTTATATTATCTCTTATGGTTAATTATTTTCACTACCGAAATGTACCATTCATCAGGACCAGAGAGGATCATATCACCACTGTGTAACAGCTAAGGAACACATTTATATTAACTCTTATGGTTAATTATTTTCACTATCGAAATGTATTTATTTTGGGAAGATTTAAAATCGGAACAATTATGTGGAAATAATATTACGATTTCTTGTGTGATATCGGTCAATTCGTACGAGAATATCTCCCGAACGAACATATTTTGCTGCATGGGGATTTTCATACTATTTGTACTAACAATTGAATACACGGAATGCTATAAGAAACGCTTAGTAGCATTATAATAATTGTATTGCATAAGTATTGCGCAATCGTTACACCCGGTCTTCAGATAACTCTTTATGAGTCGAGTACCTCGGTATATCCGGCATAACAAGTAGCTTTGGAACGACGAGTAAAGGACAGAATGGGCATATCTAACTAAAGATTGAAGATTTCTGGTTTGTGAATGTTGGGCTAGGTGAGGTTGGTGATCGGACGATAAGTCTGGAATCCGCGCAAGCCTCTGTGGGGTCCCTTGAAGGCGGGGCCTCCCTTATTGATCGGAGTGACCACTAAACCACGACCCCAGCACTTCATCCTGCCCGAAAACATAATGAATCAACGTCGTGATTTCTCTGACTTTGGAAGGATTTTCATGCCTGAATGTTATAAAACCTTGATAGAAAACGTCAACTTCTATTTAATCCTCTGTAAGAAAGACAGGGCCAGATACAGTAAAAAAATCATTTACTCATATGGAATAGCTGGGATATTATAAACATGTTACTAATACCCTAAAATTTGACCACAGTAAATGTTACTAGATGCAGAATCGTGGGACGCCGTTCTGAAAAGGCATAATGAGATTGCACAATAATTTAAAACATCGCTGACTACGCCCGTAAAGGAGGCTAATGTCATCATCAATTCGTACCAAAAGAGTACATATTTCTTCAAACACCGGCCTCAAAGAAAGGTGTCTCAAGACAACACTCATCATCAGAAACTCGTACCAAAAGAGTACGGCCATCTCAATTATGATCCTAAAAGAAAGGCGTCACAGGATCACATCTCGTAAAGAAGAGATAACGTCTTGGGATGCAGTCAGTTCCGGAGGAACAAGGGGGATCATTTAGTCACTTATGAAGTTGATCAACGGGACTAGACGGTCGCGGAGCCTTGACCCCCCTCGGCAGAAATGCTGTGGGTTTAAAACAAAATTTAGCATTCAAAGAAACTATTATTTCATATAAACTCACGAGCTGCTACAGAATTCCTACGAACAGACTATCCTGAGACCTTATCTATTTATTCATAAAGAAGTTTCACTTCAAAAATGTTGTATCACATAGATAGCAAATACATGTATAATTCTCCCATGAAATTAATATGAACATGTTTTCGCACGTCTAAGACGAGAACATTCAAGGTAAGAATATGTTAATATAAAGGGTTTATAATTATTTATTATTTAATATGTGAATTTTTCCGTTTTGCGCCATTCGAACGATTTTACTGGTTTGTCTTCAAACGGAAATGTTTTATTTCTAATACACGAATTCTGACTGGTGAACGTATTTTATCGTAACATAAATGTATAGATTATTAGGCTCGTTAGATGTTTATATTACGTATTATTATGCAATCGTTCCCAACACTGCTCCTATAAAAGAATTTGAAGTTATTACGATACACAACGAGGTCTTTATCCATTAGACAATCAATGTGCCAAATCAACGATGTATTATGAGTATTATAGATTACGTGTAGATTATATTTATCGAGATTTAGTTGCATTTATTATTCTAGTAAGGGTTTGAGTATCGGTGCCAGGTTCCATTACGAGTCGGAAATAGTTCATGGTTATAGACATCAGCAATTGGTATTTTAGTCGCGCAAGAGGTAGCATTATTTGAAATATAATTGTGTTTTATGTTTCGACCCTGACAGACAGGTTGGTAAAGCTGTAATTATTTAGGTTAGATACTGGGTAAATGCAAAGGGCATTAGGTATTATCAAATTTCGCATTCGAGCCCAATAGATGATATAAATATTTTAGGTAATATAATTTTTTTTTTATATATAATTTAGGTAATATAATTCGTTGCAGGATAACATTTTTATATTATATGCAGATAATAATAATAATAAAAATAATATAATTTAGGTAATATAATTCGTTGTAGGATAATTTTATTCGAGGACTAGTCAATATTCCATTCTAGAGCAAATGTTTTTAGTCAATCTCTTTATAGATAATATTTAACAGCAAATCAGACATGTTAGTTAATATTTTTAGTTAATATTGCATTCAAAAGAAAAAATACCACAGAAGAATTATTTTCAGTTAATATGTATTTTTTAGATAATTTTTTTTATAGAGCAATTTCGTATAGCATAGAACATTATTTCATAAGAAGAATTTAATTTTAGTTGTAATATTTCAACGCATAGAAGATTTTATTTTAAAGAATTATATCGCTACGTCGTATTTGTCGCTGGATTCTGCCGGCGCGGCGTGTTGCTGTCGCCTTTCGCGATAGCCTCACGCATGCGGCTAACGAGCGTTCGGCCTAACTTATCGCCAGCAGCTAGTGTGCGTCCCGTCTCTCTGCCGTCAGTCTGCCGGCTACAGACTTCACCTCTCGAGCTCAGCGTATTACCGCGCTAACTATTATAACAAAATAATACTTGATTGAAAGGAGATTTATATTAAAGAATATTATTTGCTACGACTAGGGATGGGTCGTCGACGTATTTACCGTCGACGAAACGAGACCGTCCACGTCCATCCATCGACGAGACGATCAACTAGTTGAATTCGTCAACTAGTTGACGCGTCAACTTCGTTACGGGGACGTCGCGGACGTTCTATCTAAACATCGGGATGATGGTCAACTGTCTACGGTTCGACGCGACGCTGCTCGACGGCTCAATCGTTGGCTATTTTTATTATGTTAATTTTTAAAATTTAAAGAAGTTCGTAGGAATATAGTTTCGGGGATAGTAAAACCGCTACTTGTACTCATATGTAAAAAGTAATATTTTATTATTTATTTGTTTACGCACATTATAGTCTTTTACATATTGTTTTATATACTTCTTTCTATATATAATAAAGAAAGAAGTAGGTATACACAACAATATCAGGTGTAAGCAGTAAAATATTAGTTCAATAAAAAATAAAATAATAAAACAGAATTGTTTTATTTTATACAGCGCAAAATTGGGAATTCACCGAAACGTCGCACGTGCACATCGCACAAATCAAGTAAAAAATAATAGATAATAGCTTATTAAGCCTATCTCGCCCTACGCATGCATTCAAATTTCAAGTCTATGTCAGTTAATTTCAAGTCTCTGTCAAGTCTCAATAGTTCATGTACACAGATCTGCACTCTATGATCTACAAGTCGACAGCGAGAGATGAGAGAGAAATAAACGGAGACGTTTTGTCTTGCTCTCGCTCGTTGCTTTGTATTACGTTGAATCTTGAATCGTCCACCGACCACGGCGTCCGCCATCCACCGTCTACGAATTCAACTACTCCATGCGATGAACGTAAACCGTCGACGCGTCGATGCAACGTTAACGGTTGATTTCAACTAGTCCGTCCATTCAACGCCCATCCCTAGCTACGACGTATTTTTGACGGGTCACCCACTTGGACTCACTACAAACGCATATCTTATCTCTCGCTTAGAATAATATAATGGTATCTGTGCAGATCTCCCCAAACAGGAAATAAACAAATTACAATCTGTATTTAATGTCGTCGCAAGACTCATTACCGGCGTCTAAAAGTCTGCGCATATCTCACACCAAACACAAAACCTTCACTGGCTTAAATTTCCAGAGAAGATTGAATATAAGTTAGGCCTTATAATATTCAAGGCTATTTCACAACATGGTCCCTCGATACATTACCGACTTCTGCATTTCATTTTCCGCAAATGAAAGACGACTAACACTTCGCTCAGCATCAACATCTAGTACGAGTAGGTCAGTTGAAATAAATCGCGATCACAAAACCATTTCAGTGACTGCTTGCAGCGATGCTTCATCGGTGGCTGGACCAAAGTTATACAATAAACAGCCTAATAAACGGAGACAAACAAACAGCTCACCACAGTTCGAAAAACAACTTAAGACGCACTTGTTTAGACAATCATACAAAAACCTATAGAATCAGACCGTTACAACAGAACCTAATGTTAATGAAAACACCTGATTCTTCCTGGCACTCCCAACTATTATAGTTTTAAACGTTAATTCCATTTTGTGCATGTCGTCTAATGAATAAGTAATAGTAGGTAAATAATTTTCTTAGCCAGTAAGTTGTTTTGTAATATATTTCTTTTGCGTGTGTGAAGCGCCCTTGAGGTGAATACCTCCTCACGAAAACAGCGCTATATAAATGATCCAATTATTATTATTACTATTATGTATGGGTGATGAGATATTGGCAGCTATTATCAACTAAAATTTTCATTATCAGGTAAAAAAACAATTGTCGCATTTTTGATAACAGCGATGGATTATACATTCTCAATATTTCCGAACATTTATTGCTCATTAAGTCGACAAATTAATGTAAAAGGGATTCCCTGTAGAAAAATAGTATTTGGAAAGTGAAATGGCCGTCCTAGGATATCGCATCACACGATTTAAGCAAAGTACCCGATGTTGTTATGTTTAGAATTTATTGTGTGTCAGTTGCTGGTTCGTTATCCCGCTGGAATCTTCTACCCTTAGGCGGTCATCTAGCGCGGCTCAATTTAGGGGCGGCAAAAAAGCTGAAAAAGTTGTGGATGTTCCCATTTACCGGTCCTTTTCTTACGAAAGTCTGTACAATATTCTTCGGTATCCTGGTCATTTGTGTATAACGCTCATATTCGCATAAACAGAGAAGTACCGCCGCGTCATTGATGTAGGTAATTAATTGTAGCAGCTGCGACTACCTATTACAACATGCCTCTGTTCGGAACTATCAACTGTAGTATTTTAGTCCATTGCTGATGGTTGTCACGAAATTTGTAAGGTGTGACGCAATGTACAGGTGGGTATATGAATACCTGGATTAATGGTT
Source organism: Agrypnia vestita (assembly GCA_016648135.1). Classification (NCBI taxonomy): domain Eukaryota; kingdom Metazoa; phylum Arthropoda; class Insecta; order Trichoptera; family Phryganeidae; genus Agrypnia; species Agrypnia vestita. The sequence continues at coordinate 51,669 of JADDOH010007110.1, forward strand.
TAATTATTGTTACGAAAAAAGTGAAAGTGTACATCAAGGGGAATGCTTGGGCAATTCTTGAAATGCGGATTTCTAAGATTTCTGCAGTGTTTGTTCATCTTTCGACCGGGAAAGTTTATGGCGGATTTTTTGTAACCTGATCTTATTTTATGTAGTAGCGTAAATTAAATTTCATCATTAACTAGTGAATATTTTGCTATAAGTATATCATGAACAACAACGACATTATCGTTTTAATAACAGGTTAGTACCTACATGAGATATTTTAAAGGAAAACTTAGATAATATTAATCAATAAAAGATCACAAACATCTATTTCCGGCTTATGCTGAGATATATATATATAATAATGTCTAATGTGTAATGGTTGCACCAGCCCTTTTAATTGGAAACGATAATATTTATTTCCCTCAGGAGGTTTTCTGCTCAACCAAGAAATTTTGCTCAATCAAATTTAATGTAGAATGATTAAGCCGAATAACAGAGAAATTAACATACGTAACGTACCTACTGATTAAAATGGCGGCTCCTATTAATGTTTTTTAATGACATTTTGCCAACTTACTTTGTTATTTATAATTATAACATTATCATGAAGGTACGTTTGTGTGCGTAGTATGTTCTTAGTGAATGAATGTAAAGATAATATAATGTACCTCATTTCATTCTTTAAATGGTTAAAATTGTGTTGTTAATCAATAGACACATATATTTGTGATACAATTTTGACGCAAACACTATTAACTTGTAATTATGCTAAAATGTTAATTTTATGACGCATTTCTATACAGTGAAATATTTGCTTTAAATAAATCAAAAATCAGTTGTAATAAATTTCGTATATAATGATTTAAGTTTGACCTATGAAGGATATGTAGGTTTTTGTGTACCAAAACCAATCGACTGAAACAAAATTGTTTCATTCTTTTTTGTGATTTTCAATAAGTAGGTATATTGCCTTTTTTATGTTCACGTGAAGTACCAACAGTGGCCTATTATTATAGACTGCCACAAGAACGATTAATATAGACTTTCACAAGAACGATTAATATAGACTTCTACTACAAGAACTATTAATGTAGACTTCCACAAGAATGAAAAAAATCAATACCATTATTTGCACTCTTATCTTTGGGTTATTTTGTTTCCTCTTTTGTTCGTTATTATCATTGTTATTTTTGTCCTGAAAAATTAATAAAACTAATATTTTTAATAATGTTGTTTCGAATGAATAGGTATTTTTAAATACACAATCCAACAAATGAATATTGATTATTATTCACATAGGTGGTGCAGGGTTTCTGGGTCAACATATAATACGAGAGATACAACTGAGACAACCGAACGTTTCTGAAATAAGGGTCTTAGATATAAAACCATACATCAAGTGTTTGGGTAAGTAGTTGGAAAGTAGGTATTTGTTCCCAATGATAATTTTATTTTATAAGACACCATGATGCAATGAGATCTGTAAGATCGACCGGAGAGGTCGTATAAACATGGCAGAATGGCTGAGAAAACTCAAAACATAAAAAATTTCCACAATACTGACACCTAGAACAAGAACTATATAGTTATCGACAGCGACATTATATTTCGTACATTGTCGTTGTTCATAAGCGTTTGTATAAGAAGTTTGCATAAGAACTATATACATAGTTATAGACAATGATATTATACTTCGTAATGTCGTCCATAAGGTACCAAGTTTATAAAATACTCATCATAGAAATTCCGCATATTCGAGAAATTCCAGAAACTAAATATAAATTATTGGTTTCAGTGTAAAAAAGGGAAGATTCAGAAATTTATGTGTCTTTTGTATTGCGATGATTGCTAGACAACTCTTGAAATAAAATGACTATGTCTATACTAAATGTATTTTATTTTTAATTTTCTTGCATATACAATGTTTTATTAGATTATATAATGTATACATGCCTAAGGGCAAGCGGAGTGCTTATATTATAGTGCACGAACGCAGATACAATTAAATAAATACTAGCAGGAAGGCAATCGGCTATTGCCGATTGCTTACTGCCAGGCCCTGCGGGCGGTTATTGTGTTTGCTGTGCAGCAACCTATGCCTATGCCTACGTCAGCCGCTTCGGGGCCAATTGAATCTAGCAAATTTCCTTTCTTGCTTTTGTGGATGCTGCGCGGCCAATTGTGTTTGTGTGTATAATATTTCTACACATTAAATATTACCTGCATGTATTTTAAAACAATCCATACTTCTCGCTACTTTATTCGATTTCGCCATTTGTTTTTTTTAACTGGCAACAGAAATCATCCGGAGACGGCGATATTGGTTAGGGTAATTAACATTTAGATATGCAAATGTAAAAAAGTAATGTTCTTTAAAAGACAAAAAATGTGCAATAAAGTGGTATAACATTAATTTCAGGAGTAGGGCCGAATATCTGTGCATAGAGTCATCGATATGTCCCTTAATTTGTTGTGTGGAGATAATCGTCAGGTTTTATTTGAAATTGTATGTACGTCCCGGCAGAATAACTCAAAAAAATATATTGAACCTTTATTCAAATGTGTAAAACGCTTACTATTTTGCAGACCATGAAGTACGTAAGCCGGTGACGTCAATACTGGGAAATATTCTAGATCGACAAGCGATCCAACCCGCCTTCAAGGGGGTCACCTGCGTTATCCACTGTGCGGCGCGCGTGTCCTACGCCTACCCCCCGAACGAAGAAGAGATGTACAAAAACAATGTCGAGGGTAAGTGGTAATACCTATAACATCTTACATATACTGAATTTTCCTCGAATTGATCAAAATCCATAAATCGTATCATATTTTCAATCAGAACTAATGATCTTGAATCATCTGCTGTGAACCTGCAAGAATCTGCGTATTCTTTACAATTTCTTCGAAATTTTAACCATTCGTTTATCGAATTGATTAAAATGTAGATTTCTGGAATTTACCAGTAGCTTGTTGGTCTTGTGGTAAGGACTATCGCCTCGTGATCCAAAGGTCGCGACTAGCAAGTTAGTCCTACTTTCATAGCACAAGCGTTTAGCTTAATTTGAAAATAGTAAGAATAATGTTGTGTTATTAAAAAAAAAAATATATATATACCATTATAGGATTATATATATATATTTATATATATATATATATATATATATATAATATATATATATACTAATATATTATAAATAGATATATTAGGTCCTTACTATTGAAATTGGCGTTTATTATGGGATGGAACATAAAGCCGATTTTTTAAAATTATAATATATTTATTTAATCAAAGTACGTACCATTGCTATCTATGCACTTTTGCCATCTCATAGGTAGTTCATCGATCCCTTTACTAAAAAAACCATTCGGACGGGAATCAATAAAATCTTTGAAGGCGGTTTGGACTGCCCCATCGGAGTTGAATTTTTTGCTTTGCAAGAAGTTATCCAAATTTCGAAAAAAATGGTAATCTGTTGGGGCAAGGTCCGGAGAGTACGGTGGATGTCTTAGACATTCCAATTGAAGCTCCTCTAATTTTGTAGCCGTCTGTTGTGCAGTGTGTGGTCTAGCGTTGTCATGAAGCAGCAGTGGCCTAGAGCGATTAACCAGCCTCGGTTGTTTAGCAGCTAGCTTTTCCATCATGGTTTGCAGTTGCTGACAATAGACATCTGCCGTAATCGTCTGGCCAAATTTAAGAAAGCTGTAGTGAACGACACCAGCACTAGTCCACCAAACGCTCACAAGTAACTCGCGTTTGTTGATTTGCTTCACTCAATTCGTGAGGTACCCACCTTTCAAGCTTTTTCACCTTACCAATTTGCTTCAAGTGGATTAAAACAGTTTTATCACTAACACCGCAGCCTGCAGCTAACTCGGATGTGGTTTGCGATGGATCCGCTTCCACAATAGCCTTCAATTCTTCATTATCAACTTTGGTATCCGGCCGTCCACGGGGCTTGTTCTGCAGGTCGAAATTTCCGGAACGAAAACGTTGGAACCAAAAACGCACTGTGTTTTCTTTTGCGGCACCGTCGCCATACACATTATTAATCCTTCGAGCCGTTTCTGCAGCACTGGTGCCACAGTGGAACTCGTACTCGTAAATAACGCGATATTTCAAGTTTTTCATTTTGTAAACTGAGTGACGTAAAGAAAAAAACAATTGAGGAAAAAACAAATGAATTACAATTTTCAAAACACAAATACATGAGTAAATAGCTGTATAAATTTGGATTTGGAATTCTTAACCAAAGAGAAGATATTTGAGATCAAATTTGCCAGTACGGCTAAACGCCAATTTCATATGTAAGGACCTAATATATGATATGTGCTGAATAAATGCGTCGGAACACAGCTCCCGTTTCCGACTATTCATCTGACCAAAGAAATATTCTGAAATAAAATTTACGGCGAGCTACAGTACCGTGTCGTAGTCATCATACCCGGGAGGCGGTCCTCGGGCGAGTGAGGAGGCGGAGCCGACCAGTCTTCATATTTACGTGGGGCCCCCACCACCGAGCGGACCCAGTGGCAGCGTACGCTATTGGTGGAGCGTGCGCAGAACGGCTCGTGAACGGACTCAACGAAGCAAATATAAGAAAGGTCATTTCGATGCAGCGCCAGAGTACCAGCAACGAAGAAGACCAGAAGAACTCCAGAGAAGAACGAAGAGGGCACGGGCTACCAGCTCCTCTGCCTAACCAACCTGCAAGGAGACTGCTCGACGTACTTATCATACGATTTAAGCTGACGTTATCGAATCATCATACGAAGCAACACTTCAGACGAACGAGAATTATAGACGGAGACCACCAATCATTTTCAACTGGCGGAATTACGCACTTCAGTATCAACCTCCTACTGATATCTGATTGGGCTGACGCCGCAGAAATCACCTTCACGAGCTGACTTTGAGATTTATCGACGGAGACCATCAAACCTTTCCACCAGGCGGAAATACGCACTCCAGTATTTACCACTTACTGATATCGATTGAGCTGACTCCGCAGAAATCACCTTCTCGAGCTGACTTCGAGATTTATCTACGGAGAACATCAAACCTTTCCACCCGCCGGAAATACGCACTTCAGTATTTACCACTTACTGATATCTGATTAAGCTGACGCCGCAGAACTTCACCTTCTCGAGTTGACTTCGAGTTGACAGAACTTCAATTTCTTCAACCGATTTTGAGATCTATCGACGGAGACTATCGAACATTTCCAATTGGCGGAAATATGAACTTCAGTAACTACCACTTACTGATATCTGATTGGGCTGACGCCGCAGAACTTCAATTCCTTCAACCGACCTCGAGATCTATCAACGGAGACCATCGGACATTTCTGACTTTCGGAAATACGAACTTCAGTATTAACCATCTACCAGATAACTGATTGAGCTGATGCCGCAGAACTTCAACTTCTCCAATCGACTTCGAGAATTATCGACGGAGACCATCGGACCAACAGTAGAGAGCCACTCACCCTCTCTAATCAAGAAAATAACCTTACTTAATTTTACCGCTATTTCATTGTATATAATTTCTGTGTTAATAAACATGCTAAGATTCCAGTAGTACCGTGTGTTTCACTGGTCCCATTGATACTA